>JAFMOD010000052.1:557062-578089 GCA_019802435.1 Corydoras maculifer
ACACACTCACTCACACATACACACTCTAAATTGGGCAATTTTTGAGAATTCAATTAACTTGATCCATGTTTTTGGACTGTGGGAAGAAACCGGAGAACCCGGAGGAAACCCACGCAGACACGGGGAGAACATGGAAACTCCACCCAGATGGGGATTCGAACCGGGAATCCCTAGCGCTGAGAGGCGAATGTGCTAACCACTAAGCCACCGTGCCGCCCCAATGGAAAATAAATGCTTAAATATGTCTGAAGTCATAAAGGTTCCAGTGACTCGGATCCAGTGCAAGTAAACTCCACCCCTAACTCTTATTAATGGATGCAACATGTCAAGTCATTCAGCAACTCTCTTAATGAACTCACGTTAATTGTTTAATGTGCTGACGAAGAACCCCATAGTGGACAACATGACTGAGGCTTTATTATGCTATTACAGCAGGAAAAGTATTAATCGCATGAACATATATTATTAACAACCCAGTACCCAGGAAACGCCCCCCCTTCCACTCCACTTATTGTTGATGTTCTCTGTTCCATTTCCTGTAAAGATAGACTTTGTAGTTCTACAGTTCCACTCTGTAGTCCATCTGTTTGTGTTCTACAGTACATACTGTGTACTTATGCTCAGAACCACAATAGTACCACCACAGAGCAGGGATTATTAGGTGGGTCAATTAGTCCTATCCCAGCAGTGAAGTGAAACTGCAGCAGCACTGCTGCACTAAAACCCCCCTCACCACATCAGTGTCACTGAGGTGTTTAAATGCTGCACTAAAACCCCCCTCACCACATCAGTGTCACTGCAGAACTGACAAACAATCCACCACCCAAATGATACCTGTTCTGTGATGCTCCTGACCAATAGAGAACTAACAACAACAAAGAACACAAATGGACTTCAGTCTATAATTGTAAAACTACAAAGTGGAAGAGTATGTATACATACACACACACATACAAGTGTGCATATATATATATATATATATATATATATATATATATATATATATATATATATATATATATATATATATGCACGTTTGTTTGACAGGTAAATCCAAGATTTGTCTTTATAGAGAAATTAAAACTCAAAAAAAAATTGTTCCTGGTGTTTAAATGTCAGATGTGTGGTGGGTCGTGCAAGTGCAGTGTGTGCAAAGATCATCGTAAGAAGTTCGCTGTGGTTTGCATTTTCAAATTTAGTGCTCCGATGGCCGGAGAGGAAAAAGTTCCTCTTAAGTCTCTCTGTTGGCTGGAGAAGCACTTGCGTGATAGCAGAAGGCTAAATATGCAGTTACTGGGGTGATTAAAGCCCTTTTTGGCGTTGGTTTGTAATTCCTCTGGTCCTGCTTCAGAGCATGTAAATGTCATGCAGAGAGCAAAGTGCAGTCTTGCAAAGGCACTCTGCTGAACCCACCACCCCACAACGCTCTGCCGTCGTAAATGAAGTGGGTTTTATGCACCACCCAAAAAAACACATGAGCACAGAACAGCGCTAGGAACCAACTTTGCGACTTGAAGGTTCCTGGTTCGATTCCTGGTCCCACCCAAGTAATATGGCTGAATTGACTTTGAGCAAGTCACCTAACCAAAATGCTCTCTGGGTGCTGTGCCCCCTGCTGCAGGTGTGTGTGTGTGTGTTTCACTGCATGGATGTGTTAAATGTGTGTAAGTACAGTAGCATAAATAAACCACTTTATCCGTTTTTTGCTACCTTTCCTGCTTCTACAGCCAGAACGAAGTCACAGCTTTCTTTAGAACATGAGCGCACTGTCTCAGTCCGACCCTCTCGAAACAGACGTGTCATCGATGCCTCATAAGTCAGACAAAAGTTTCCACGGTCCTACACACACACACACACACACACACACACACACACACACACATTATAATTAACATACCTGAAAGCAGAGATTATATTGACGCTGACAGACACGAAAACAACACATTGCATATAAACACACACAAACATATATACACCTAATGGCCAATTTATTAGGTCCAGATCATCTACTTACCATATAGTTGGACATTGTAGTTCTACAGTTCCATTCTGTTTACTCTGTTCTCTGATGATCGGGACCCCGATCAGGTATTATTAGGGTGGTGGATCAGGCACCTGTCAGTTCTGATTGGTCTACAGTTCTCTATCCAGCAGCACTGCTATGTCTGATCCATTCATACCAGCACAACACACACTAACACACCACCACAGTGTCAGCATCAGTGCAGTACTGAGAATCATCCACCACCCTAATACCTCCACTCTGGGGGTCCTGATTATCGAAGAACATACTAAAGTGACTTACAAAATATGTAGAGGGAACAGATGGACGACAGAATGTAATTGTAGAACCAAGTTCATCTTCATGATTAGTGGAACTAAAAAAAAAGGTACAATGAGGAGGTGTATCTGATAAAATGGCTGGTGAGTGTATACACATACACACGCGTGTGTGAGAATTCACAATCAGCATTTTTGCAAACTAAAAAAAATTAAAATTATATTAATATATTATATATAATATATTAATTATAATAATAAGCAGCAATAATCTTAATTTTTAAAAACCTGGTGTTATTACCACCCCTATATTAGCTTCATCTGTGTGTCTGGTAAAAAGTTAGCAAATGCTATTTCCCCCACTTCCCGTTATCCAATTAAGCTGAAATTTTGCACTTTGCAATTGTTCATCGTCGATGAAAACACATGAATCAATTAAAAAAATTACCTTTTAATTAACCAATTATTTTCCTATGGATAAATTGCCCATTTTCTACGTCACAAGCAGAATTAATTTAGGATAAAGTAATTTAACACTGTATATGTTTTTTTTTTTTAAATAAAAATACTTGGCTTGTTTTCCCATTTAAAATGGTGTGCATCAGCTTAATGACCTTTTTTTAAACTGAATAAAGTGGTCTTTTCTTCTGAACAATTCTGAAAGGCCTTTCATCAACAACCTCATTTCCATCTCACATCTGATTTTACTCAGCTTCTCAGGATTTAAAGATGAGTGCATTGTTTGGTCCCCCTATTTAGTCTGCTGTTCTACATCAGCTGCATCTGGCCGTGCACTGCGCTCCCTGTTACCAAACATCCCACCAGCATACAGAGCCAAACCCTTCACTTCCGTTTTGAATTAAAGACATTTATTTGAAAAGGCGTCGATAGACAGATAGACAGACGGACGGACAGACAGATAGAGAAAACATTAATTTTCATAGGCGCCTTTCTGGCCGCCCAAGGACACCGTACAAACAAAACAGCAAAATAGAAATAATAAGATAGATTAATAATAAAGATAGATAGATGGACAGATAAATAGATAGACTGACAGATGAACAGATAAATAGAAAGACATACAGACGAATAAATAGATAGACTGATAGATGGACAGATGAATAGACAGATAGACAAATGATATCTGATATTTGATGCCAGACTCAGGACGCAGACGGACTGATTTCTGATGACAGGTGTGACGCTACTCTAAGCCACGTTTTCTTGTAAATGAATGTAAGACAGAAGAAACCATTAAATCATTCGACATTCCAAGGGTCTCGTGTTTAAGCCATCCACAGACACACTCTCCTCCCCATGCCTACTTGTTGCATTCCTGTGAGAACATGTTTTGCTTATTGACAATAAACCACTATTATTTCTGTTGAGAGACAACGAGTCCGACAGATCAGCATGGATATAAACACTTACAATAGAAAGTATTGGTTGAATCCGTGGGGGAGAGACAGATGTCAGAGCAGAGGTCATGAGACTGATACGTACTCTGTAGTAAGCCAACTGGAGAGCCAACTGGATGAACGCATCGGGACTGATCTTCAGCTTTTTGATGCGTCCTTTCCCAAATTCGCAGAAGGGAAACACGTGGCAGTCGACGTCGTCCGCCAGAGCCTGCGCTAGCTCCAGAGATTTGGCCACTTGTGTCTGCACCTGGACATGCAACACAAAATACATTCGAGGAAATTGGTTTATAGAGTATAAACCTTTCAAACCTTGTTACGAAACACACACACACCAACACACGTCATTATTTATTAGATGAATAACTACTGAATGTGGGGCGGCACGGTGGCTTAGTGGTTTGGCATGTACTCCTCTCAGCACTAGGGATTCCCGGTTCGAATCCCCATCTGGGTGAAGTTTCCATGTTCTCCCTGTGTCCGCATGGGTTTCCTCCGGGTTATCCGGTTTGCTCCCACAGTCCAAAATACATGGATCAAGTCAATTGAGTTCTCCAAATTGCCCCATATAGAGTGTGTGTGTGTGAGTGAGTGTGTGCCCAGAGATAGATTGCCGTCCTGTCCTGGGTGTATCTGCCCAGCGCCCGAAACGTTCTCCCCTGGATGGGCATGGGGAACCCCTCCCTCCTCGCGACCCTAATAGAGGACAAAGCGGAACATAATGAATGAATGAAAAAAAAATTATTGAATGTGATTTTTAATAATTGTGTCGGCACCGACCTGGTTAAGAAAACATTATCTTAGATTTAAAGATTAGATCTATGTGATATTGCCCGAGAACATCAAACAACGGTTTGATTCTGATGACTCACGGCTGCCAGAGATGAGTGAGAGTGAGGGTGTGAGGCCAAGTTAGACATCTTGGGTGCTTTCCGGTGGCAAGTTCAGAAGAGGCCCCAAGAGGAAAGATGTGTGAGCGGCTGGATTATTAAAAGCTTGTGGTCGCATGTGCATGTGCGTGAGCGTGTGTGTGAACAGTTTGTTTTGTGTGTGTGTGTGTGTGTGTGTGTGTCTAACCTCTGGTGGTATGTTCCAGCTTAAGCGTTGAGGGGGAGGCAGAGACTGTTGCAGCTCACCAAGACAGTTTCCATTTTGGTCATAGCCCATTTGAAAAGCATCCGTGGCCAGAGTGAACTGAGAAAGACAGGAAGTGAGAAGGACATATCAAGGTGACTTGACGTAAACGTCTCAAACATTTAACATTTCAAACTTATCCGAACAACGCCGTGAGCCTCAGTCCAGCACAGAGCACTCCATTTTATGTGCTGAAGTAAAAATAAAGAAATACAATGCCATAACAATGTGTCAAAGACATCCTGCCACTTCTCCATCGTCGCTCAAAAATCAGTCGTGAGCACGAGATAACAAGCAAAATAAGTCATCATCATTTAGTTTTGTCGCAAAAACAAGATAAATAATTTGTGATTACAAGATCAAAAGTTGGACTAGGCATGGTGGCTTAGTGGTTTAACATGTTCTCCTCTCAGTGCTAGGGATTGCTGGTTTGAATCCCAATCTGCGTGGAGTTTCCATGTCCTCCCTGTGTCCACGTGGGTCTCCTCCGGGTTCTCCGGTTTCCTCCCCCAGTCCAAAAACATGGATCAAGGTCAGTTGAATTCGCCAAATTGCCCCATATAGTGTGTGTGAGTGAGTGAGTGTGTGTCCAGCAATAGATTAAATAGATTACATAGCCCTGTCCTGGGTGTATCTGCCCAGTGCCCGAAATGTTCTACCCTGGATGGGCATGAGGAACCCTCCAGCGACCCTAGTAAAGCGGAAGATAATGGATGGATAAGTCATCACGAGGTAACGTTCTGTTATGTTGTGATAAAGAAAAAATAGGTTGCGATCACAAGATAAGTTTTGTTATTTTTTTTAAAACAAGATAAATAATTTGTGATAAATTTATTTTTCTTTTCTCATGATAACGAGATAAATAAGTTGTGATCAGGAGATAAGTTAAGTCATGTCATAATAACAAAACGAATAAATTGCGATCATGAGATAGAGTTGTTATCTTGAGTTTACGGCTTTAAAAAAATGAAATGACACGTCCTCCCTGGACGTCCATACAATTACAATGTTCACAATGACTTCCTCTGTGCTAAATTTCTAACGGTCTTTTATCGTTTGTAAAACACAGGCTACAGGATTGAATTCAGTACATTTTATTCACAACATCTATATTATTTATATAAATAAAATGTAAAGAAAAGTTTTCTTTATTTAACAGAAAACTGAAAATGCTCAACTACACATCATCTCACAGACTAAAAACAAAGGTCAGAGGTACTACCATTAGACCTGAACCCTGTAGCGTGCACATTTCAGTTACCAACCTCACAGCTCACAGCAAACTAACATTTACATTCTAAAGAATTCTAATATAAATATAAAGATTTTTATATTATGGTTTTGAGTAAACAGACTTTAAACCTTCGTGCTGTACTTCGGAGGTGAGGTGCTTAAATTAACGAGTGAGATTCATTAAAGACATGCATTGTGTATACATCTGATAGCAGACATCAGGATTCCGTTCCTGTGTACCATGTTCTGTGTCAGTGAGAACTCTGATTGGGAGAACAACACTCGAGGCCATTTATGAGAGTGTGATTTACTATGAAAAGCAATGGAACTTTCTGTTTAGAGGATTCCATATGTAGACGGTATGAAGAGGACAATTGAGAACGCATAGCTTAACCCAAGCCCAACCTCTCTACCTACAAAGCCCCCTGAAACAGAACTCACACTTACTCACACTGACTCAGATATAACACCCAATCCATCTTTTGCACACACATACAACAGGATGTATATGCATCTTCTGAAGGGATAAAAATGTAAATATTTATACACAAGGTACTCTATGTTCAAGGCAATGTGTACACTTGATAATAAGATGGGGGCAAACTAGCCGGCTGCTGCTCAAGGCCAGGATCCATGCATGTTCTGTTCGCATACAGTATATATAAATGTAATATTTAAGACGGGCGACACGGTGGCTTAGTGGTTAAACTCTCAGCTCTAGGGATTCCCGGTTCGAATCCCCATCTGGGTGGAGTTTCCATGTTCTCCCTGTGTCCGCGTGGGTTTCCTCCGGGTTCTCCGGTTTCCTCCCACAGTCCAAAAACATGGATCAAGTCAATTGAGTTCTCCAAATTGCCCCATGTGGAGTGTGTTGAGTGAGTGAGTGTGTGCCCAGCAATAGGTTGGCGTCCTGTCCTGGGTGTGCCCGGCGCCCGAGAGGTTCTCCCCTGGATGGGCATGGGGAACCGCCCCACGACCCTAATAGAGGATAAAGTGAAAGACAATGAATGAATGAATATTTAAGATATTGTCTGAATTCTCACATGATTCAGAGATACGAGTGTCTTTTCTAAGTCTTCTGAAGGGCTGTAGATAAGTGTTAAAGTGTAAAGGGATCTTTTTTGCCTACTGCACTTACAGAGGAATTGTTAACCCACATTCAACCCATTCATGCGGTGAAACACCCACACACTGAAGTGAGCAAACATGTCTGGAGTGGTGGACAGCCCTGTACACGTCGCAGGATCATTCGAGGTTAGTTGCCCAGAGGCACTTCAGCCAGAGTATTAAGTGGGACCGGCTGATTTTTTAACTGTTCAGTAGTTCTCCTACAGAGGGAATGAAATAGAGATTTGCAAACAAGCATGTCCGTGTCAGTGCAATTCAAAACGGCAAAACGAAAGAGATTGGTTTAAAAGAAAAGTCCACGTGTTTGTGCACACACTGTTGTTCCATCTGATGCGTGAGGTCACCGAAGTCACCAGCTTAACGTTATTCATGAACTGAGAATTCAGTGCACTAACTCAGGAAAGACCAGACTGGTTTCAATATAAAAATAAACACAGACATATTTTGGAAATGAGTCTGGGTGCAGAAGCCTAGACTAAATGGCACGATTACAATAATGAATAGCAAGAAACAAGAGAACTGACCAATAGAACCACAGAAATAAGGAGCAGCTGCATGTGCACACAACCAAGCTCACCTCGCATGCTGCTGTATAATCAATAAAGTGATAAAGTGATTTATTTATACTACAGTACTTGCACACAGAGGAATTAGTCCTCCAAAAATTAACCCATCCGTGCAGTAACACACACACACACACACACACACACACACACACACACACACACACACACATCGAGTGAGCACATGTGCCGGAGTGGTGGGCAGCCCTCCAGAAGTACCATTATTATCTATTCTAATGGATTTTTGGTTACATGTTATGTTGTCGTTCTTCTTCTCTCACCTCCCATAAGTGTGCCAAAGTAGGAGAATCAGCCCAGGAGTGCTCAACATTCAGACCCGTCTTCCCGTTTTTAAAAACCACAACACAGAACGACTTGTCAAACCATCTGAGGGATGAAAAAAATAATAAAAATCTTGTGTTATTTTTCATTATATTTCATTTTCTGATTCATAAGGTATATATATATATATATATATATATATATATATATATATATGGAACCAAACTTTAAGACACGCCCCCTTCATGCTCCATCAACTATTTCCTCCACTTATCATATAGATGGAGTTTGTAGTTTTACAATTACAGGCTGTAGTCCATCTGTGTTCTTTGTTTTTCTTAGTCCCCTGTTGGTTCTCTGTTGGTCAAAAGGTATCATTTGGGTGGTGGATTGTTTATTGTCAATTCTGCAGTGACACTGATGTGGTGAGGGGGTTTTAGTGCAGCAGTGCTGCTATAGTTTCATTTAAACACCTCAGCGGTGCTTTCCCTGCTCTGTGGTGGTACTTTTGGTGTTCTGAGCATTAGAGAACAGAGTACACAGTTTGTACTGTAGAACACTAACAGATGGACTACAGTCTGGAATTGTAGAACTGCAAAGTCCATGTTTACAGGATGTGGAACTGAGCACAGAAAGGGGGGCGTGTCCACACTTTTAACTGCTACTGTACATATAACTGAAGCTGATGAGGGTCATAATTGTCCAAACCTCATACCCAACCGATAAACAGGTATTTGAAAATGTCTTACCTCCAGGGTTACATTAATAAATAGACATTAATAAATAGGGACATTCAAATTTAAAGAAGGATTTATCTATGAATGACCTGATTAATTTTTTTAAACTCTTACCGGTCATAGCATTTTCCATGCAGTAGGGATTTGGCGTATCGGTCCAGGTTTCCAGACGGATCATCTCCCTTCATGCCCTCCTCCTGATCATCCAGGGTGATAAAGAACGCTGCCTTTTCAATGCAGTCCAGCGAGCGTTTATTAACCCCAGAGCTGAAGTACTGCTTTCGAACTTGAGCCCAAGGAACCCTGAAAAACGTACGCCATCACATCATTCTGCAGACATTTTAATCCAAAGCAACACTGATCTGCATGAGAATTCACGGTCAGCTATTAACAACACCGCTGGAGCAATGCAATAAGGATTAAGTGTCTTGCTCAAGGACCCCACACTAAAGTATACAGAACGCTATCAAGTGAACTTTGCTGAGCCTTCAACTGTGCTCAAAAAGCATGTTCTGATCCTCTTACTTCTTCATGGGTGTGTTTTCAGCGTAATGTGAAGTAAACCAATCAGTGTGTCGCTTGCCATTTCAACCAGGTAGTCTGTTTATTTCTGGTGTATTATGATCTGGAAGTCTTTCTTGATCTCTCTCCTCAGGTTCCCCTCAGCCCCATTAATTAAAGAACACTGATATAGTGTTGGATATAAATACTGATAGGTGTTTTTTTCCATCAGTGCATGCTGGGAATGTACCCAGCTCTCCAGACAGATCGATTGGCAGTAAGCTGCAGCTGTTGGAGTTCAGTCAGTCTGTCACAGTGGAGTAATGGTAGAGCGAGGCCGCCCTCTGCTGAAAATACTGAGCAATTACATTGAGGTTTTTAGTTCTCAAAACCAACTTGGACTGTAATGCAGGGGACACACAGACACAGACACAAACCCACACACAAAAAACAAGCACACACACACACAGACACAGAGATACACAAATGTTCACAAAAATACACAAGCACATTCAGACACACAGATGTACACAAACACACAAAAATACACAAGCACACACAGATGTACACAAACACACACAGAAGTACACATTTGTACACAGACACATACAGTTAAACACAAACACACACAGATGCACACAGACACACACAGATGTACACATATACACACACAGTTAAACACAAACACAAAGACACACACAGACATATACAAACACACACAGACGTGCATAGATACAGATGAACGTAAACACACAAACATGCAAATGTGCTCAAACACAGACAGATGAACACAAACACACAAACACAGACAGTCACACAAACATACACAAACACAGAGGCACAGACACATACCGTACACAATCACAGACACACAACAGATGGATGTACACAAACAGACGTCAATTTATACAGAAATACACACACACAGCCAGAAAAACACATACCAAAAAACACATGCATTCTACATAGTGTGCTAACATTTAATGTCTGTGTGTGTGTGTGTGTGTGTGTGTGTGTGTGTGTGTGTGTGTGTGTGTGTGAGACCTGTTGCCAGCAGTGAGCGCTGCCAGTCTCTCCTCTCCTTCGACTGGAAGTGATTGATCATCAAGGATGATCTGAATCTGGTATTGTATCTCCCGGGGAGACAGGAGACGGCCTGCGTTGTACACCCACAGCCTGAAGTAGCGCCCCCTGTGGTACACAGCCACAAACTCACTGTCCTTCCAATGCTGCAGCACATCTGAATGTTTGGGCAAAAATATGTCAGTCAACCAGCACGCAATTAGAAGCAGGAGTGCTGATGTGTGATAAACAGACTGACTTTAAACCTAATGAATATAGTATTCTTACATATAATCCAGCTGTTATTTAAACTGGTAATTTAGAGATTAATATACAAAGCAAGTAAAGCCAGAGACATGTTTTATGTAGAGGCTCTGAGCACTTCTTTGTATAACATGGCCCCGCCCACATTCAGGCATCAGCAGATATATTCTGCAGACAATAAGTGATGAAACTGCGATCATCATATTGTTTAGTAAAAATAGAACTCATTTCTAACAAAAAAAAAGTGTGAATATTTTGTAAAATGCAGTAAGAAGGGAAGATTTCATTCTTTTCAACTATTATTTACACAAAAATAATGCAAAGAAATAAATTAAGAGCTAATTAAGCCTAAATCCGAAGCGCTGCCTCGCGAATCATCTACATTAGGTTGTTTCTGTTTGTTTTAGCCCTTTATTTGACTGACAAGACGAGTGAAGGACTTCGCTCCAAAATAATTAAAATATCACTTTCATTTAGAGTGGGAGGATAAATATTTTTTGCAATGTCAAAGTCAAAATGCCTTTGCTTGATTTGCCAAGTAGCCATTGCACTTCCATTGTGTTTGGTCGTTTTCGCCATGCTATTTACTGCAATTTCTGTGAAAATGGCAATATGAAGCCTTCTTTTCTATGCTGATTCGATAATACTAACATCCATCTATCCATCCAATATCTTCCGCTTTATCCTCTATTAGGGTTGCGGAGGGGGGGGGGTCCCCATGCCCATCCAGGGGAGAGCGTCTCAGGCGCTGGGCAGATACATTCAGGACAGGGGGGGAAATCTATACTGTGCACACACTCACTCTATACGGGCCAATTTGGAGAATTCAATTGACTTGATCCATGTTTTTGGACTGTGGGAGAGAACCCGGAGGAAACCCACGTGGACACGGGGAGAACATGGAAACTCCACCCAGATTGGGATTCGAACCGGGAATCCCTAGCGCTGAGAGGAGAACGTGCTGATCACTAAGCCAACGTGCCCCCCCCAATACTAACATGATGTGTGTCAACAGGTTTCAATGTAAAAGCCTAAAAAAAATGAACCCTGGTAGATCTCGATGACCTGTCCATTGAAAAAAGTAGATCTCGGGCCAGAAAAGTGTGGGCACCCCTGATGTATAAGAACAAATTTTAAATCTAATGCGAGACACGCAGTAAAAACATCATGAGATCCGATCTCACCCTGCTCATGGTGCGTCGCTATGCTCAGTACTATGACTTTTGCGGCTTGCGTAACTTTCCCTGTCCTCATGATAACTAAATCAAGCTGCCTGGTTGAGGGCTGGTTAAAGATCACCAAAACAAATGTTTCTATAACTGCATTACCTGCATCCTCTCCAGGAGTGCGAGTGGTGTTGAACATGCGCTCACACTGAGCCGCACACAGTGGTACGACAGTACCAGGAACACGAATCTAAAACAAATACATAAAGAAAGGAAAAACATGGCATAAAATTTGTTTAACTTTGTAGCACTATTACAAATATGACATTTAGACAGTGCGCTCCCTGGCCAAGAAAAAGGCCACCACCTGGAATTAACTGAACACAAAGGTGAAGTGGTGGAGAAGATGTTCATCAGTTTAAGAAGGTCAAGTTGTGACAGCGTGCTTCAGGGAGCATGAGCCATCATTTTCACACATGGATCGTCCAACAGAGAGTCCATAACTGAAACCTATTGGAAATTTTTTGGAGGTCATGGGGGAGACTTTGCACAGAGGCCCACAACTCCATCATCAACACAAGATCATGGGAAAAATGAATGCTGGACAGAAAAAAAAAGCTGTGACATCACAGAAGCTTGTGGAGACGATGCCACAGAGAATATGCAATGTAATAAAAACTAAAGGGGGTTCAACCAAATACTGGAGTTTTGGCCAGGCAGTGTAGATAATATAAACTGTAATATATATATATATATATCTATAGGGCAGCACGGTGGCTTAGTGGTTAGCACGTTCGCCTCTCAGCACTAGGGATTCCCGGTTCGAATCCCCATCTGGGTGGAGTTTCCATGTTCTCCCCGTGTCTGCGTGGGTTTCCTCCGGGTTCTCCGGTTTCCTCCCACAGTCCAAAAACATGGATCAAGTTAATTGAATTCTCAAAATTGCCCCATATAGAGTGTGTCTGTGTGAGTGAGTGTGTGCCCAGCGATGGATTGGCGCCCTGTCCCCCCCCCCCCCCCCCCCCCCCCCCCCCCCCCCCCCCCCCCCCCCCCCCCCCCCCCCCCCCCCCCCCCCCCCCCCCCCCCCCCCCCCCCCCCCCCCCCCCCATAAAAAACACATTCATACAAATGTAATATTTATTAAACATTAGTGTGAAAAACAACTCCACCAGCCCTAAAATAACTCATTAATCTGATTGAGATGTTATTCACAAAAAAAACGGGCAGATTTTGTTTCATGCTGCTCTCTGGAATTTATTGTAAAAGAAAGGGAAGTGGTTTCTAATAAGGTGTCCATTCAGTGTGCATTTATAATAAATAAATCATTGACAAAAACCCTTATCTGATTGATTTAATTGTTGGTTTTGGCTGATGCTGTTCGCGTAGTCGGAAAACGACAGAGTGTAAATATAATACCATTCCATAGTAGTTGCTGTTGACCATGATGGGATTCCGCCCTCGCAGGTAAACATACTCCTCCCACCAATCGCTCACCTGAAGGCGCAGAGAGGCAGATCCAGAAACAGAGAGGAAGAGAGGGGTGATTACTGAGGCCTGGTTTGTTTCTGTGCACTGTAATTCTCCAGTGGATTCTGTATTTAATTTTGTATTAAATTAAATCCTTAATTTTGAGTGCACTAGTTTATGGGGAAGCGATAAGGAAGTTCTTCTGTACCGAACACCCTGTGACCTGATCTCACAACGCTCTGATGATGGCATGTGCCAGTTCTGTAACATGTTCTAACAACACCGTCATCTAAACCCCCACCCCCCACCCATTTTTTGATGGACTGATAAACAAGCATATTTTTACTGTTATCAGATTAAAGACATTTTATGGAGGGAATCTCCTACAGTGCCGTGATTTACTGTAAACACGGTGCGTCGGCAGCAATGTGGTAAAGGGATCCATGTTGCTTACTGTTCACAGAGCAATCGGTTCTCCACATTTAACCAATCAAACACACACATACACACACCGAGTGAAGTTAACACACGTGCCCAACTCTAATAAGGATGAACTGGATGTCTTATTTACAAATTGGTTTTGTGCATTTAATAAAAATGTGGTCATTTAAACATTATTTTTAAAATGAGCTGCATCATCTCCACTATCCATCCATCCATTATCTTCCGCTTTATCCTCTTCTAGGGTCGCAGGGGGGGGGTTTCCCATGGCCATCCAGGGGAGAACATTTCGGGAACTGGGCAGATACACCCAGGACAGGGCGCCAATCTATCGCTGAGCACACACTCACACACAAAGAGACACTCTATATGGGACAATTTGGAGAACTCAGTTGACCCTCAACCATGTTTTTGGACTGTGGGAGGAAACCGGAGAACCCGGAGGAAACCCACGCGGACTCGGGGAAACAATGGAAACTCCACACAGATTGGGATTCGAACCGGGAATCCCTAGCGCTGAAAGGAAAACATGCTAAACCACTAAGCCACCGTGCTGCCCCTCATCTTTACTAATCATAGATATTTTGTTTATTGGAGATATTATTATTCAAACCCTAAAATTAACAGACAACATGATGGAGTTAATAACAATTAAGATTTATAACTCGGAAAATCAAATTAGAAAAGAAAGTGTAGATGAAGCAAGAAAGGAAATCAGACGCACGTAATTGGTGGCCCACAGGGCTTTGAGTCTGAGGTAGCGCTGAAGACGATTTCCCACGTTCTTCTCAAATTCTGCAGCCAGTCGGGTCATACGACCCAGATCAGCCTCGCTCATTAATGGCTTCACCGACTCCAGGTACTGAAACAACGAGACAAAGACAATCATCTCATCTTATTATTTTTCTCTTAATCCTCTACCATAGATCCCCATGCCCATCCAGAGGAGAACGTTTCAGGCGCTGGGCAGATACGCCCCGGACAGGGCGCCAATCTATCACTGGACACACACTATATAGAGGAAATTTAGAGCAGCCAATTTACCTTGAATCCATATTTTGGATTGTTGGAGGAAACTGGAGAACCTGGATAAAACCCATGTGGACACGGTGAGAACATGGAAACTCCATTCAGATCAGGGTTCGAACCTGGCACTGAGAGGTGCATGTGCTTACCACTTTACCACTGTACCACACACGTCCAATCACATCAGTCTTTAAAAAATGTTATATTAAAATGCCCACTCACATCACAACCATCTGCATCTCGTCTCATACAGCGGAACAGTGATTTTAAATAACCAGTTAATTCAAAAATGTAAGTGATGTGGAAGTAATTGTTGCGCACACACACACACACACACACACACACACACACACACACGTACACACCCATTCAAGGAACCATAGTTCGTTAAGCATTCAAACACATTTTGCTTGCTGACTCACTCTTTGCAGTGTGACTTGGATGGGAGGGACCGGTAGATGTGGTAATGAGCTCTGATAACTGTAAAGCAGAGGCTTCCTGCTGGAGAGCAACCTGACCAGAGTCTAAAAAAGAGAGGGGGTCGGGGGGGGGGAAGAGGAAAAAATAATCAGCAAGTACACAAAGAGTTTCCTTAACGAACATTGGAACTTCCATCCATTATCTTTTGCTTTATCCTCTATTAGGCTCGCAGGGGAGAACGTTTCGGGTGCTGGGCAGATAGACCCAAGACAGGGCACCAATCTATCGCTGGGCACACACTCACTCACACAGACACACTCTATATGGGGCAATTTGGAGAATTCAATTGACCTTGATCCATGCTTTTGGACTGTGGGAGGAAACCGGAGAACCCGGGGGAACCTGAATTTTCAAATTTCCCCATATAGAGTGTGTCTGTGTGAGTCTGTGTGTGGGAGCACCTGAAACGTTCTCCCCTGTATGGGGATGGGCATGGGGACCCCCCCCCCTCCGCGACCCTGGTACAGGATAAAGCAGAAGATAATGGATGGATGGATGAATTGCATTTTATTTCTTCACTTCTGTTAATAGAAAGTATTTTTATTTATTCAGGAGTAAAATATCTGGCCAGCATCATTTCCAACATGACAGGTTACAAGCAATTTGTCATGGGGGTCCAGTGATTAAGTATAAGAACGATGTTTGGAGACATTAGGGAGGTGAGATTGAGGTGGCAGCAATAACACAATTAACGCTAACTGGATGCAATGTACTTGTGATGTAACCTCACCGCCCAGACTTTGGTAGTGTTGGAGTTGCGGCCATGTCCCTCGAACATCCAGCGGTGGTAAGACAGGAGAACCTTGAGGGAGAAGCGCAGGGCGAGGATGAGCGAGAGCCACAACAGGGTGCTGAACAATAGTGCAGAGAGCACGGTCTGACCTCCATCAGACAAACTGAAAAACAAAAATGATGCAACATTAATCTTACTGCAAAGAATTTATTTATCGATTTAAACTCTGACTTTAAACTTAACTTGTGCTGCTAAGCTGCAAAATGACTGAATATAAAATTGGAAAGGAAGAGAATACCTCAGCGGTAGATTCTCCTGAATTCGGGTGATGAGACCCATACAGGGATCAGACTTGGTGTACAAGATGGCCAGTGTCATCGCGAAAACAAAAAGCCAGGAGGAGGGGCTAGCCGGGTACATGCCCTTAAGAAAACTGTTCTATTCGGGGGGAAAAAAAGAAGCATTATTTAACATTTATACAGCATCAGTCCAAAGTTTGGACACTCCCCCTTCCTGCTCCATCCCCTATTTCCTCCACTTATCATACAGATGGACTTTGCAGTTTTATAATTACAGACTGTAGTCCATCTGTGTTCTGTGTTGTTGTTCGCCCCCTGTTGGTTCTCAGGAGCATCACAGAACAGGTATCATTTGGGTGGTGGATTGTTTATGGTCAGTTCTGCAGTGACGCTGATGTGGTGAGGGGAGTTTCATTTCTCCACCTCAGTGACACTGCTGGGATAGGGCTAATGCCCCCACCCAATAACCCCTGCTCTGTGGTGGTACTATTGGGGTCCTGACCATTAGAACAGAGTACACAGTATGTACTGTAGAACACAAACAGATGGACTACAGAGTGGACTACAAAGAACAAAGAACTACAAAGTCCATCTTTAGACAATGAGCGCAGCAAAAAGGAGGCGTGTCCAAACTTTAGACTGGTACTGAATAAATAAATGAAGGAAATTGCTCAGCCCATATTTTTGTCATTTCACTCGGTTCTTATAACATTTTGAGTTTTTCATTCTTGTTATTTCGTACATTTGAAATGTCTGTGTGCAGGTTATGAAGACGAGGTGATTGATATCAAACTATTCCGATGTTAAACCGCACTGACCTTCACTCTGCTGATGCGTTTCTTCCAGGAGCGCAGTCCTGACATATAGATCTGATTGAGAGCCTGTCGTGAGAGCTGCATATCGAAACCCTCCGGCGTGATGGTGAACTGGAAGGCGACCGCCTGGTGAGCTTCGGCCATCTCTCCCGATGAACTGCTCCGCGTTCGAGATGTGTTTACTTCTGATTAAATCTGAACCAGAAAATAAATACCAGGTTCTGATAGCGATTCACGCGAGCCTTTCCGTCGTATAACATGCGAAGGTTTACGCAGTTTAAAGTCAAACAGTTAAGTATTTAGCACTTACCACCAAAACTAGCAGAACCTGCTTCTTCTAATCCACGTTGGACGATTTTTAAAAGTCCTGACAGGTGCCTTAAGAACACAGACCGTAATGTAAATACTGAAGAGAATTTTTGAAGGGTGATTGTTGTTGTAATGAGTTACTAAAAATATAACTGAAATACAGGTTGAGGTAGCATCACGAGGTAGCTGTGTCCTCGGAGGAACTGTTACAAGCGACACAGACGCAGGTTTCTCCAACGTACTATCGCACGTCTTTGAAAACTGGAAGAAAACTGGAGTAACCAGTATAAACAACACTTAGGCCCACAGACGTGATCTTCGGCCGCCTAACTGGAAATCAAACCTGGAACCTTTTTGAAGTGGGGCGGCGGCACTAACTGCGGCACTGAGCCACCTCCTGAAATCCAGACTTCTAAACAAATAATGGCATTAGCTACTGCCTCAAAAATCATACATTTCTGCCTGCTAATGGGGGCGGGGCTATAAACCCAACAGCACATTACACTTACTGGCATCTTTATTAAATACATCCATCCATTATCTTCCACTTTATCCTCTACTAGGGTCACGGAGTGGGGGGTGGGGGGTTCTCCATGCCCATCCAGGGGAGAAGGTTTTGGGCGCTGGGCAGATACACCCAGGACAGGGCACCAATCTATCACCACGCACACACTTACTTACACACACACTCTCTATGGGGCAATTTGGAGAATTGAATTGACCTTGATCCATGTTTTTGGACTGTGGGAGGAAACTGAAGAGACCACGCAGAGAACATGGAAACTCCAGATTGGGATTTGAACCAGGAATCCCTAGTGCTGAGAGGAGAACATGCCCAACCACTAAGCTTTATTAAGTAAGGTACAATCAAAAGTTTGGACACGCCCCCCCTTCTGCTCCACATATTATCCATGTTCTCAGTTCCACATCCTGTAAAGATAGACTTTGTAGTTCTACAGTTCCACTCTGTAGTCCATCTGTTTGTGTTCTACAGTACATTCTGTGTACTCTGTTCTCTAATGGTCAGAACCCCAATAGCACCACCACAGAGCAGGGCTTATTTGGGTTGCTGATGCTTAGCACTGCAGTGCAGCCCCTGATGTGATGGTGGCCTGATTTGCAAACACTCTACATCCTCACTGTGACCAAAGGCTTCAGACTCCAGCATTTTAACGGCAACTGGAGCTTAGAAGGTGCAGGGAGGTAACTGAATCACCTGCTGGAGGTTCTGAAAAGAGGCGAGACATGGAACGGGGGGGGGGGGGAGCAGCCGGAAACGAAAATGAAATCTTGGTGGAGGTTCTAAAAGCGAGGGCGACGGGCGGAAGTGCGGCGTGTCGAGTTCGGTGCCAACGATTTTATCAGCCAGGGATTCTGCAGATTCATAAATAAAGCACTCTCTGTGTTTGACAAACCGGGACACCGACAGCACAGTGTGCTGCAAATGCCGACATCATTAAAGCTTCTTATAGGAAACCCGGGGATCTCACCTACTACTTTATGCCTACCACATATTCGGACATGGTGTCAGAATGAATACCTTTAAATCCTGACCACCACTCCTCTGACAGACAGTCCTCCAAACAGCAGGAGAGGGCGGGAGAGGAGCACAAAGGGTTAAAGGTGATGAGTCAGTAGATCAGCACTTAAACTTTGACACACTCCCCGTCTAGTTTGTGTGTCAACTGTCCCACAGAGGAATGTGCAGCGGAACAACCTGAATTTATATAAAGAGGAACACACCCGCACACCCACACACACACACACACACACACACACACACACACACACACACACTCACACTCCTATTAGATAAACTGAATGCTAATACACAGAGAGGAATGGCAGGTCAGCTACTCTACACTTCATTTACATCGACGATGAACATCAAACCTAAGAATGCTTCACATGGCATTAATCTGTCACTGAGCCACTGAATCCACTTACTGGCCATTTTATTAGGAACAGCCGCACACCTCAGTCATGTGATCAGGCCGTCCGGATACTCTGATCAGATGTACGGTTGTTTTAACATGTAACGTTGCAGCAGTGAAAATTAAGGTGAACCAGGTTTATAAATGTGTGTCTGCTCAGTCACAGGAGACTACCGCCCCCAACACACACACACACACACACACACACACACACACACACACACACACACACACACACTTGTTTTCTTCATTGTAAGTACCATAGAAAAGTTAGGATACGCCCCCTTTTTTGCATCATCCTCTATTTCCTCCACTTACCAAATAAATGCTCTGTGGTGGTACTATTGGGGTCCTGACCATTAGAGAACAGAATACAGAGTATGTACTCTAGAACACAAACAGATGGGACCACAGTCTGGAATGATCTCTTTACAGAGAGTGGAACTCAGAACATAAACAATAAGCTGTGCAGAAATGGGCGTGTCCAAACGTTAGACTGGTTCTGAAAAAGTTACATATATAGTAGTTAATCCCTTAAAAATAAATCACAATAATTATACGATTCTTACTAGATACTTATCTAGACATGTCCTACATATGACGAAGATTTTCTGAACGCAATAAATATAAAAACAGACGTTACGAAAAACGTCATCATTATATAATATTAAATATAAACCCTTTAAATACTAAACAATAGTACACTACCACAAAAACATAATCGTCTTTAATAGTATTTCTTCAAATTTACTAATTTATATTTAAAGACCATTAAAATTCAATTAAAAGACGTTCAGAGAATTGTGGCTGGTGTCACTCTGCCCCCCTGTGGTGATTTATTAAATGCAAGTACAGCTCGTTTTCAAACTCAGAAACTTTAACACTAATGCAGATAAAGTAAAGTGAAAAATGATCGAACCTGCAGCTGCAGCCGGGAGTCGCGCGGCTTCTCACTGAGGATCACACCTGTCTCCTTCCTCACCCATGCTACACCTGATCCCGCCCCCCGTGTTCTGATTGGCTAATTCACCTCGTGGAACTGGCTCGCGTGTTTATTTAAAGTTGATCGTTTTGGCTTCATTAAAAAAAAAAACTTTAAAAAATGTTTGTGAGGAAGTCAGAATTCCTTTGAAGTTTGGATTTTAATAGACCTTTAATAACACGTTCATCAGAGATAACCAAATAAGGATTTTAAGGAGAAGCAAACAGGTCAAACATGGTGGAGGTTTAAAGAAACTTTCAGCTTGTTTTGCTGCTTCTGACTGCACGGCATCAGGAAATCATGAACATGTGTTCTCTGTTCGAGAGTTTCCAACAACAACAAAAAAAAAAACACCCAGAGATGGTTCTAAGACAAAGAACCAGTGTTCTAAGATGGTCAGCAATGAGTGTAGAGGGTGATGGTGCAGGAATGGCACATGTTTTACGGTTGCCACAACTATCATAATCCCTTATGGGGGAGGGGTTGTTCTCCATGCCCATCCAAGGGAGAATGTTTTGGGCGGCGGGCAGATACACCCAGAACAGGGTGCCGATCGATCGCTGAGTATACACTCACACCACACACACACACACACACACACACACACACACACACACACACACACACACACACACACACACACTATATATATATACATATATATATATATATATATATATATATATATATATATATATATATATATATATATTCATTATTCATTCATTCATTATCTTCCGCTTTTATCCTATATTAGGGTCGGGGGGGGGGGC
>JAFMOD010000052.1:580495-605518 GCA_019802435.1 Corydoras maculifer
GTACAGATTTACAATCTTATCTGGTATAACGATGTCGACGATCAATAATCAATAAGCAAGTATAGAATGGAGGAGAAAGAATGAGGAGGCGAGTAATGTGCACTGCGGACAGTGAGGCAACGGGCTGGAGGGGAGGGGGGTGGGGGGTGTATATGAGGGGCAGATGGGAGATTACGATGAGAGAAAATAGGAAAAGAGATAGAAGACGAATAAAAGCGAGAGAGAGAGTACACTGAGGTATATAAATTGTGATAAAAAGGATACATGGTGAAGAATGACATGGACGGAAACTCAACTCGGTGCGTGAGGGCGAGACAAACGCATGGGACATTCGGGTGGAGGACGGCCGGTGTCCAGCGGCGCGTGTAGTCACGTTTCACATTCGCACACGGGGGGAACGCTGTCCTGGGGGGGAAAAAACCCGCATTCTCCGTCGTCACAAGCGTCGACACACGCCGCCGTCCTCGTTACAGATCGTTTGTGCAAGAGTGCGCGGTGGGGACTCGTCTGCGTCGTCGTGATTAAGGCATTTACAAGAGCTCCACTAACGAAACCCAAACCAGCTCCACCCGTCCGCCGCGTCCGGTCCGGCTCTGCGGAGCCCCGAGGAAACGTGCCGGCTCGGGGACATATCTCAGGGTCGCCGTCGGTTTGATGGCGTGACATTCAGGAGCTTTATGACATCACACTGTTTGTTTTCGATTCTTCGGCGTGTAAATAAAATGAGAAACCCGGTTTTGTCCACTCCACCTTCTATAAAGATGCACTTCGTAGTTCTACAATTAGACCGTAGTTAGACATCCATCACCATCTTTTACACTGTGGGCTGGATTTGGGGCAAAAGTCCTGCACTGAAGCCTAATGTGTATGAACCGATAGTGTGTCGCTCGCTGTTCCCTTTAAGAGCCAGGTGGCGCTCTGACTTTGGCGAATTGCTATTTGAACGGTACGGCTGCCTGGACTGAACACGCCAGAAATGTACCTGAACATGCCTCATTTCGAGACAGCCACATTCACACGAAGATACATTCACACGAAGTGTTGCTATTTAAATGGCGCAGGTGGTGGGTGTGGGGGTGGGGGGGGGTTCCCAGTGTTCATCCCGGGGAGAATGTCTCAGGCGCTGGGCAGATACACCCAGGACACTCCCTCACACAGAAAAACACAATATAGAAGCAATTCAGCGCAGCCAATTCTCCGAAACCCCTGTGGATCAAGATTCCAACCTGAAACCCCAGCACTGAGAGGCGGACGTGCTGACCATCCATCCATCCATCCATTATATTCCGCTTTATCCTCTACTAGGGTCGCGCGGGGGGGGTTCCCCCATACCCATCTAGGGGAGAACATTCTGGGCGCTGGGCAGATACACCCAGGACAGGGCGCCAATCTATCACTGGGCACACACTCACTCACACAGACACACTCTATATGGGGCAACTTGGAAACCTCAATTGACTTGATCCATGTTTTTGGACTGTGGGAGGAAACCGGAGAACCTGACGTGCTGACCACTACACCAAAAAAATCCTGAGACATAAACAGAACCTTTGCAAATAAGAAACTATAAAATATACACTACTATCCTGTCAGTGTCACTGCAGCGCTGAAAATGATCGATCACCCAAGTAACACCGGGTCTACCTGGTGATCCTGTGGAAGCGTGAGCTTTAAACCGCAGGGTGAGGTACGTAGCACGACAGACAAACTACATACTGCCATTACAGAACTACAAAGTGCATCTATGAGGACGGTGGAGCCGATTCATCTGCCATGGGGTGGAAAAACTTGACATCAGGGCAAAATTTTCATATCTACTCGAGGGGCACGGCAGAGCCCCCACGCTCCGTTCGCCAACGTCTGCAGAACACCACGGCTGAGACGGAGGCGGCCCTCTCCGTGCAGAGCAGCGGACGTTCTGTTGGATGAACGTCATGCTGCGATGGTTACAGAATTCTGCTGAAAGGCTCGACAAATGGAAGCCGGTTGTTACAGACCGTACGATAAACCGTGATGCAATAAATAGAATAAATACAAAAAATAAATAAAATAAAGTATTAAACATTCTTATCCTAGTTTTTTAGATCATCCACCTTTGTTCCCACCATCCACCGGGGGGAGCCTAATGTGTCATTGTGTGGTCATTGTTTTGTCCTTATTTGATACTTTGGGTCTGAGGTTTAGATTACGAACAATCGCCTCCATTGCGTTCTGCGGTAAAAGAAATATGATCAGGAGCTGATACGTTTTCCACCCATACATCCCTGGATCCTTTTTAAAGTGTGTGGTGCACCCTGAAGGGTTGACTACAAGAAATTAAGCAAGAAATCAGTTTTAACATCTGAACATTCTTCACGGTGGACGTTTTAACAGCCTTCATTTATAGAATGGATGGGTGGCATGGTGGTGTAGCTGTTAGCACGTCCCCCCCCCAGTGCTGTGGGGGTCCAGGTTCGTATCCGCAATGGGTTTCCTCCGGGTTCTCCGGTTTCCTCCCACAGTCCAAAACACATCGATCAAGGTGAATTGGCTGCTCTAAATTGCCCCTATATAGTGTGTGTGCCCCGCAATGGATTGGCGCCCTCTCCTGGGTGAGAAACGTTCCACCTCCCATCGTGAACATAAACGTATCAGGTTTGGAACTTTTTTATGTGCAGAATGTGACGGAGCTTATACCCTGAGTGTCAAATATGGACATCATCAACATACCAAAAAGGACACCACCAGTGGCCTTTATGCAAACCTGCCAACCACCTCTTTTCCCCTGCTGTCAGAACCCTAAAGCCAGGGGAGGTCACTGTTCTAATAGAAGGGCCTATCCCGTGAGCTCTGTTCCGCAGTTTGCTGGATTTGCAGCTGAGAGGCTCTCATGAACGCTTTGTTGTTGGTGGTTTAGATGAAGAGGACTCCTGTAGATCAGGGGGGGGGGTGATGAAGGGGAGGAGCTTGCTGATTGAATCCTGACCAGCTGAGCACCAGAGAAAGTAGCATTAAGTGGCGGGCAGAGATCGGGTTTCTTTTCATGCTAATGGGGGCCGTAACGAACTTTAAACGCCCAGATCTCCTCAGGCTGGACTCGGGAGTGCACTCCAGCGCTCCCCTGAGAGAGGAGGGGGGCAGAGCAGGGACAGGAGGACCATCAATTTTAAGGAGGGATCACGCCAAGTTTGGAGTCCCTGGGTAAAGAATGAGCGCTCTCATTGATGTGCGTGTGCCAAAACACTTCCTTTGGGCTTTGCGTTCTTATATGAGGATACCCACAACCCCACACTCTGGTCCTCACATCTGCTCCGTCCTAAAGTTCATCCAAATTGCAAACTGGGGCTGTTCTGTGGTCTAAACACTGAAAACATCATGTGGTTTGGGGTCAGAACACAGGGTAGCCAATGATACGGGACTTGTAGAGTGGCCCATTGGTGACCCTGTGTTCCGACCGCAAACTACGTAAACTTTCCTGAAGCAATGAGGGTTAAGGGCCTTGCTGAGGGGCCCGCATTGGTAATCATAGCAGACCTGGGATTTGAACCCACAATCTTCAGACTAGCAGCACTAAACTAACGACTGCGAGGCCTGATCGAGGATTTCTTACTGCTACCTCAACAGTGACCTTTACTGACTGGTCCAGGATTCTGCAGCAAATCCCTGCCACTGGGTTGGTGGAAAGAGACGGTCGCGGCGATCGATGACGGGTATGGCCTGACAGAGAGGAGGCCGTTTAGGGATGAATTTGGCGAATTCCTCTCAAACTCAAAGCGAAAAATGAGGAAACTGAAAAGATCGAAGGGAAAGTAAAGTAACACTGCTTTAATGTTTGGTAACGGAGCAGAAACATTGCTTTAGTGTCGAAAAAAAAGGAAAAAATAAAAGGAATAAATGAATGAAGTAAATAATCAAATAAATAAATATATAAATAAAAAAATAAACTCCTTAAAAAAAAAAAGAAAGTGTGCAAACGTATAAATAAAAAAATATCAGAAAATTTAATATCTGCATTTTTTTCACATTCGGTTTAAAGCGGAGACAATTGTGTCACATTTTGTCCTGCATTCTCGGTCGGCCTCTTCGTCGGCTTAAAAGGAACCAAACGGCGGTCCTGATTTTGGTTCCCGTGCAACACGATCAGACGGGGCTACGTTTAAAACGCCTTCCGTTGAAACGTCGAGGGGCTGAAGTGGTTTCCCTAATCATTAGCAATGAGACAGTAAATAATTCAGCCTATCCCAGTCGTTTCCAGCAGCAACAGTGGACGTCTCTTCACTGAAACTCTGCCCTCTGATTCACGTCCGGAGACGTGAGGTTTGGACTCGACCCCGGGTTCGCACACTGATCTGAACCCAAAGCTCCGCGGTGCAGTCCGTGGAAGTGAGAGTGGACGAAAAAGATGAGGATGATGAAGGTTAATGAGGAAACAATCGTGTCGGCTCCACCTCTTCAGAATTCCACGCTGACGGGTCAGCTAGCTGGACGGTGATTCCAATGAATCAGAATCACCCTTAGCCTACGACATGTTTAGGTCTGCCGGTTTGGTGTCCGAATTTCAGCTCCTTTCCACTACTGAGGCATGACATCATAGTGACGTCATAGCGGCGTCATAGTGACATCATAGTTCTGGCTCCTAGAGCATTTTTTTTTTTTTTTCTTTCATGTCGGGGGGGGGGGAGTAAAAACATTCATTTCCACTCCGAGGTTTGTCCCAGCGGCAGCTGGACTAACAGATGAGTGGGTGTCTGATGGATTGTGGGAGGGGTGGGGGGTGGGGGGGTTTGTGCCTGGACAGGTAGGGGGAGCAGAACGGGAGCGCCAATACCACCGCTTGCCTCAGGGGAGCGCTTCAGGGCTGAGACTGGGTTCCGTTGGAAGAGAGGAGCCGGGTCTTATCCTTACCAGAGCCCTTGCGCTGTAAGACGCTGCCGCTGCCGCTGCCGCCGATCCCGGACCCTTCCCCGCGCTCTGCCCGCTCGGCACGGTCGCCTCCTCCTTCGGAACGGCGCGAGTTCTGACGGGTGGGGGTTCCAGGAGGGCGCGGGCCAATGCCGTTCTTCTCATCTGGAAAGTGATGAAATGCAAAAATGTTAAAAAGAATAGAATTTATGAAATTTTTATATTTTAAATGTTTTACACGGGAATTAAAAAAGGGTTCGGGGTAGTTAGTTTAAAACGAATGGCGTTGTGTTAGGGGAGTTAGTTCATTACTGATGCTGATCAGACCTGTACAGCTTTCTGTCCAGGTGTTTGCAGCTGTGGTTGTCTCACCAGCGAGTGCCTGGACCGAGGGCTGGTCATGCGTGCTGAGCAGCTGAGCCTGAATCGTCTCCACCACTCGCTTAAACCTGCGACTGGGACCTAAAGGACGGACACACGCCGACCCCCCCCCGTCACATGATCAGACCTGTACACCACACCTCTGCTCATCCACTCCACCACACCGTCACGCTTCTTACCTGATATCAGGGTGAAGGTGACACTGTAGATTCCACCTTCTCTTTTCCCCTCTCGCTCGCGCTCCGCCTCTGAGAAGGCGATGTCCACCTGGAACTTTACAGGCTTCTGGAAGACGGATGAACCCCCCGCAGATTTGTACTCTGCCCGGAAACTGGTTTGGGAGACCACGCTGTGACACAGCGAGGGGATCTGGACGAAAGAGGGGGGGGGGGGGGGGGGGGGGGGGGGGGGGGGGGGGGGGGGGGGGGGGGGGGGGGGGGGGGGGGGGGGGGGGGGGGGGGGGGGGGGGGGGGGGGGGGGGTATATATATATATATATATATATATATATATATATATATATACATTTTTTAAATGTATTTATTTATTTTTAAAGCAACATATTAAGAAATAAAGAGAGAATAGGTAAAAAGTATAATATATATTTTTAAAATAATATAAAGGAAAATAAGAACAAAGCAGAGAGAAAAAATAAAAAAAGGAAAATGAATGAAAAGGTAACTGACGGATAAAAAAGCGTGAACGATGTCAGCTTTGATGGAACTCAGAGGTTTGTCTCGGATCACGACGAAAATCTGTTCCTCCTTCTCCAGACTGATGAAGTTCCCAAACCAAGACTTCTTAGCCAGTCTGTATGGAACAGAGGATAAGATTAACACACACACACACACAATCCATCATACACACTCTAATGTGAGGACTCACTCAGGGCTTGACTCTGGGGTGAGACTGGACATGTCCTCTGAAGTCGGAACTACAAAAAAAATAATCAAAATCAGATTCACATTTCATTTTTAATACTCTACTAGGGTCGTGTGGAGGGGGGGGGTTCATGCCCATCGAGGGGGGAGCGTTTCGAGCGTTGGACAGATACATTCAGGACACAGGACGGCAATCTATCACTGGGCACACACTCACTCCCACAGACACACACACTATATAGGGGCAATTGCAAGTCTTGCTCAAAACACATTCATCCGTCCATTATCATCCGCTTTATCCTCTACTAGGGTTGTGTGTGTGTGTGGGGGGGGGGGGTCCCCATGCCCATCCAGGGGAGAACGTTTCAGGCGCTGGGCAGAAACACCCAGGACAGGATGCCAATCCATCACTGGGCACACAATCACACACACACACTCTATATGGGGCAATTTGGAGAATTCAATTGACCTTGATCCATGTTTTTTGGACTGTGGGAGGAAACCGGAGAACCCGGAGGAAACCCACGGAGACACAGGGAGAACATGGGAACTCCACCCAGATTGGGATTCGAACCGGGAATCCCTAGCGCTGAGAGGAGAACATGCTAATCACTAAGCCGCCGTGCCGCCCTCAAAACACATCTATAACTAATAAGTGGAATACGATGAATTTTTAACATATTTTCACACTTTAAATTCTGCAGCACACTTGACAATTCACTAAAGATCTCTGAAATCAGGTCCATAGCGACCCCCGGTGTCCGCCTTACCCTGCAGCTTGCGACGGTGGAAGCGCGGCGAGCCCAGCAGATTGTTCTTGAACGAGTTGAGGCGAGTCCTCCAGTGAGCGGAGCTGCTGGCGGCCATTCCTCCTCCTCCTCCAGGGCTAGAGGGTGGGGTGAGGGAAATGGAGCCACCCCCGACCCCTCCACCGGCCCCGCCCCCGTCAGCCCGTGAAGAGGAGGAGGAGGAGGACGAGGAGGGTGGGGTGGGAGGGGGGTGCTGGGGGGTTCCTGAAGGGGTTTGGAGAGGGGAATCCTGGGGTGTGACCTGCGACACATGGGCAGAGTTAGGATAGATGGACTTAGTGACGGACTTCAGGACCGAGGGCGCGGGGAAGAAGAAGAAGCGGAGGTTCGGGGAGTGAAGCGGCGACGGCGAGGGGGAGGGGGGAGGTGGCGTCTGCAGCGGGAGCGACTTCATGGACTGCAGGTGGGGCCGCTCCGTCGCCGCCTTGGACGGCAGCGTCTGGGTTTTCGGGTCGGGCTGACGCTGGGCGGCCCGGGGGGAGGCGCCGCTCCCAGCCTTGGCGTCTTTGGCTTGGGGGGTGGAGGCGGAGGTCACCTCAGATTGGCTGAAGGTGAAAACTGGACTCTGACGAGGTGGGAGAGAAACGGGACAGAGGGATAGGAAAAGACAGAAGAATGGAGGGGTGGAGAGAGAGAGAGAGAGAGAGAGAGCAATGACGATGAGAGTTAATGAGAGTTATGGTTCATGATTAGAAAGAACAGAGAGTTACACTGAACGTGGAACCGCAACGGAACGGTCAATGGCACACAGTCTGAGCAGAACATGAATGCTTTGGGTTTGGAGAACTGGTTAATGTTTGTTAGTTTGTTATTATTGTGTTAGCTTCGAGTTTGAGTCAGTGTGAGCTTCGTTTGACCTTCACAAACCAATGCTGCATTTACATCACGGAACGCAAAACCGGGCGGCACGGTGGCTTAGTGGTTTAGCATGTTCTCCTCTCAGCGCCAGGGATTCCCGGTTCGAATCTTCATCTGGGTGGAGTTTCCATGTTCTCCCCGTGTCCGCGTGGGTTTTCTCCGAGTTCTCCGGTTTCCTCCCACAGTCCAAAAACATGATCAAGTCAATGGAATTCTCCAAATTGCCCCATATAGAGAGTGTGTGTGTGAGTGAGTGTGTGTCCAGTGATAGATTGGCGCCGTGTCCTGGGTGTATCTGCCCAGCGCCCGAAAAGTTCTTCCCTGGATGGGCATGGGGAACCTCCCCCCACGACCCTAATAGAGGATAAAGCGGAAGATAATAGATAGATGGAACGCAAAACCAAAAACCAGACGTTCCAGAACGTTCAGCGAAGCGTCGACCAACAAAACGGAAACGCCCGAGACGCCCAGCGCCCGAGACGTTTTCCCCTGGATGGCCCCCCCGCGACCCTAATAGAGGATAAAGTGGAAGATAATGAGAAAACCTTGAGAATGAAAAACGTCAATAGATTTATTTTTAATTAGGTATAATAAATGCAGCATTAGATCTGAGGCAGCTGTGCAGTGTGTGTGTGTGTGTGTGTGTGTGTGTGTGTGTGTGTGTGTGTGTGTGTGTGCAGGTCCATGGCATGAGTCATGACTCTGAATGAGACAGCATGAAGTAGATGGACACTAATAAAACACAGAAACTAAGCCTGAATCAGACGTGAGTCTCGTGTAATCAGTTAATTGAAGGTTTAACAGTTTAATCGCAGTTTAATTCAATTTAACGAGATTAAGCAACAAACGGGGCACTTACTCTGGGGCTGCTCAAAGGGCTGGAGGACAGACCGGTGGAGGCTCCACTCACCGAACGGGATCTGCACCGAAACGCAGAACATCGGTGACTGATGCTGTATCATCCCTTCAACATCCATTCAGAACTATTAACAATAATTAACACAGTACACATCTGCGGTTCTAACCTCTGGCTGTGGGCCGAGGTATCGAGTGCTCTGCGCGGGGGTGTTGGAGAGCCCTGGTCGGTCACACTTAGCACCTCCAGGCTCTTCCTCTCGGGGCGACAGCGGCCATGGCGGGTCAGCATGGGGGAGTCCACTCGTTTACGAGGAGGATCTGAACATGCGCGGAACAATAAGCATGAGATATCTGATGTGTGATATAAGGATGAAGGCAGAGTGAATCAATATTAAAGTTAAAGGGAGGTGGGGGTTCTTTCACCGATATCGTTCCGTGGTGGGAGGTCCTCATCCTCGTAGCTGGGGTAGCGCTCCTTCCTGTCCAGCAGCAAGTAGTAGATCATCTTCTCTTGGTTTTCTCTGAGAGTTGAGACACAGAATTAAAGTGGTCAGCACGTTCGCCTCTCAGCGCTTGGGATCCAGGTTTAAATCCCGATCTGGGTGGAGTTTGCATGTTCTCCTCGTGTCTGCTTGGGTTTTTTTCCCTCGTTCTCCGGTTTCCTCTCACAGTTTTCCAATTGCCCCTACATAGTGTGTGTTGTGAGTGAGTGTGAGCCCAGTGATGGACTCCGATATGAGCCCGATATGTTATCCCCTGTATGGGCATGGGGGGACCCCCCTAGATCCTTGTAGAGAATCAAGTGGAAGATAAGATGAAATGAAACATTACATCATATAATATTTTATTTAACTCAACTTATGAAACATGTAGTTCTGGTCCTTAAATCTGATTGGCTGATCTGTTTGTCCAGTCGTGACATCATCGACCATAACACACACCTCTGAGCGCTTCACATTCAAGTAAATGCGTGATATACAACACATTATTTTAAATCATTTACCATAAATGGAAATGCAGATTAATATAAACAGCGAGCCGATCCCTAATGAGCACCAAACATGTTACAGCTCTTTTTTATAACCTGTGCTTTAAAATTTGGCCACTGGAGGGCATAATACTGATTGTTAGAGAAACCGGAATCCTGTTACTCAGCGATCTGTGTTCATTTTAAAAAACAGACTAGATTGTCTACCAGCCAATCAATTATTTTGCTTTCAATAAACACATTTATTAATAAAACCGTGTTTTTTATTACAGTGTGTTTGTAGGCGTTTTATAAAAGCCATACGACACTCGAGGATGTGTATTATCGTAAATAAATCACAGGAAAGAGGTGTAGCTGTACTCACCTCTGTCCCATGATTTATTCATAATAATGCCACGCCTTCTCCTACCTTATTGCTTTAATATTGGAACCTCAGTATCATGGTTGGGGTCAAAGTGGCAGCTGTAATTCTCCCTAATTTACTTTCTTACTGTACAGGAAACTTGAGTATTGAAGTTGGAAATAAAAAGTCTTACTCTTCACACTGCAGATCTCGGGTCAGTTTGACGCGATCTCTGAAGCAGCCTAGAGAGTGCATACTTTCTAGGACGTCAGGGTCCAGATCAGTTAGAGACTGGATCCTCTTCACACACACTCGGCGGGGGGGTGGCTGCTCCGGACACGGCTCGTTCCTCCCACCGCTGAGACACACAGAGAGACACCGCGGATCACACCTCGAATCCTTTAGAACTGAACGGAAAACGGGAACGGAAACAACGCCGGCGGCAGCTACTCACAGATACCAGGGGTGTTTCTGTATTGCTTCAAGCTGTGAACACAAACAACACGCACTTCATCAAAATACACACGGAGATTTTAATCATGATGTTAAATTCCAAAGGCCGTATTTTAGCAAACTTTAGTGAGCAGTCAACCGCGAACCATGCATCTGGATTTAGGGCATTGTGTCATTGTGCCAGTGCTATCATAACGACGGAAAAACACACACAATGCACAAAAGTCATGTTGTAATGTATTAGAGTTGCGGGAGCGGTCCCCATGCCCATTCAGGGGAGAACGCTTCGGGCGCTGGGCAGATACACCCAGGACAGGGCACCAATCTATCGCTGAGCACACACTCATTCTCACAGACATACTCTATATGGGGCAATTTGGAGAATTCAATTGACCTTGATCCATGTTTTTGGACTGAGGGAGGAAACCGGAGAACCCGGAGGAAACCCACGTGGACATGGGGAGAACATGGAAACTCCACCCAGATTGGAATTCGAACCAGGAATCACCAGCGCTGAGAGGAGAACATGCCAACCACTAAACCACCGTGCTGTCCTCTTTATAGGTGTGTTTTGCAAATAATGTGTAATAAACCAATCAACGCGTCACTCGCCATTCCCTTTAAGAACCAGGTGGCGCTCTGACTTTGGCGGATTGTTATTTAAGCAGTGCAGCTACTTGGACTCAATGTGCTGCTCCATGAGGTTCTCCATGTTCCTGTGAATGGAGAACCCACAGTACAGTGTGTGTTCTATGCATTCTCTGTACAAATGCCGTCAGCTTTCATAGTGTTTAGGTGGTTTCTGCGTTCAGTGGCTGAGATATTCTGACAGTCGACGTCTGGGGAAGTTGTTTTCTGTCTTTGTTTTCCGTCTCCAAAATAGCAATACACTATACCTCAATTCTCGATGGCCACGCCCATCGGGGGGATACATTCACAAAAAACACTGCTATTTAAATGAGGCAGGTGGAAGGCAGGAAAATAGACTGTGGCGCCTTGGGAGGTTAACAATCAGAGGTTGGAATTGTGTCTCTTCTGAATAACTCTTATTTGTTGTAAAGTGGTGGTTAAGGCTCGTACCGTAAGGCGTTTCTCGGGGTTGACCTCAATCATGCCGCGAAGAAGAGCCTGACATTCAGGAGGGATGAAGTGTGGCATGTGGAAGACGCCACTCTTCACCTTCTCCAGCAGCTGCCGCAGGTTATCGTGATCGAATGGCAATGCCCCCTACATAGAGGAAACAGGATGACACTCATGAAGTTTAAAATGTTGTTTCTCTCTGCATGTACATGAGTGGAAGGTTTGAAAGAAGCCCCTTTCTGCTCCATTATTATCACACAGATGGACTTTTGCCAGACTGAAGTCCTTCTGGGTTCTTACATTTACATTTACATTTAATTATTTAGCAGAGGCTTTTATCCAAAGCGACTTACAAATGAGAACACCACAAGTCAGTAGTTATAAAGTAAACCAGCTATACTGTAGAATTATCAAACCTGATCGTTTTCTGATCCTGCACCTCCCCCCCCCCCTTTTTTTTATTTATTATCCATGCATCTATCTATCCATTATCTTACACTTTATTCTATATTATTGTCGCGGGGGGGATATTGTTCCCCATGCCCATCCAGGGGAGAACGTTTCGGGCGCTGGGCAGATACACCCAGGACAGGACTCCGATCTATCACTGTACACACACTCACTCACACAGACACACTCTATATGGGGCAATTTGTAGAACTCAATTGACCTTGATCCATGTTTTTTGGACTGTGGGAGGAAACCGGAGAACCCGGAGGAAACCCACGCAGACATGCTAAACCACTAAACCACTGTGCTGTCTTTTATTTGTTATTCATTATCTCCCGCTTTATCCTCTATTAGGGTCACGGTGAGGTTCCCCATGCCCATCCAGGGGAGAATGTCTCGAGCGCTGGGCAGACAGACCCAGGACAGGGCGCCAATCCATCGCTGGGCACACACTCACTCACACAGTCACACTCTATATGGGGAAATTTTGAGAATTCAATTGACTTGATCCATGTTTTCGGACTGTGGGAGACCGGAGAACCCGGAGGAAACCCACGCAGACACGGGGAGAACATGGAAACTTTACCCAGTGGGGGATTCGAACCAGGAATCCCTAGTGCTGAGAGGAGAACATGCTAAACCACTAAGCCACCATGCCGCCCTTATTTGTTATTTATTTACCTATTTATTTTTATATATATTTTTTACAACAGGTAGAAAAACATGTAGTTCTTTGTTTTTGTTAGTCCCCTGTTGACCATCAGAGAACTGCTATCATTCTGTGGCGGTCCCCTCCCGACCAACTGCAGCATCCCTAGATCCAGGTTACATCCAGGTGGTGACCTTTCTTTCGACCAGGTGACTTAATAACTGACTTACCACGAGCAGAGCGAAGAGGATAACGCCACAGCTCCATACATCTGCCCTGCGGCCGTCATACTTCTCCCCCTAATCGGAAGAGAACAAAGCCATTAGACTTAGACCCGTCTAAATCTGGGTCTAAAAGGTCTAAAACTAAATCTGATCCAACACAGTGAAATGTGCAGGTGGGGGCTGAGCAGACTTACCCTGATCACTTCAGGACATGCATAATGAGGAGAGCTGCAACAACGTAACACACAGTAAGTTCCAGTCTGAACATATTGTCAACACACACACACACACACACACACACACACACACACACACACACACACACACACTCTCTAACTTACCCACAGCTTGTTTCCAGCAGGCTGTCCCCCACCTGTAAGGATGCCATGCCAAAATCCGCCACCCTGATGTTGTTCTTCTCGTCGAGCAGGAGGTTTTCCGGCTTCAGGTCTCTGTGACTGCGGCGGAACATTCACACAACTGCACATGAACCACTTTCAACAACAACAAAAGAAAAAAAATCATCTGATATTCAAAGTTTTGTACGCTGAAAATTTTTAATGCTATGATTCTTCTCGTTTGTTCCCATCAGGTGGCGCCATTACTCTCCTCATTCCCTGTCCTGTGCTAAGTATACACTCCATCCTCAGCTTCTTTACCTGGAGCTTGTCTGGCTCCGCCTCTTATTTATAAATGTGTTTGTGGTTTGGGTTGTGGGGGGTTGGGGGGTTGGGGGGTTGGGGGGGATTCTAATGCCCATCCAGGTGAGAACGTTTCAGGCACGGGGCATATACACCCAGGAGAGGGTGCCCTCACACAGACACACACGATTTAGAGCAGCTACTTCACCTTGAATCCACGTTTTTGGTCTGTGGGAGGCACCCGGAGAACCCGGAGGAAACCCACCCGGACATGGGAAGAACATGGAAACTCCACCCAGATTGGGATTTAATCCCCACTGCTGAGTGAACATGCTAACCACTAAGCCACCATGCTGCCCTGCCCATGCCCATCCAGAGGAAAATGTTTTGGGTGCAGGGCACAGGGAGCCAATCTGTCCCTCATTCACACACTACTATGGGGCAATTTTAGAGCAGCCAATTTACCTTGAATCCACATTTTTGGACTGTGGGAGAAAACAAGAGAATGCGGAAGAAACCTACGTGGACACGGGGAGAACATGGAAACTCCACCCAGATCAGGATTCGAACCTGGAACCCCCGCGCTGAGCACTAAGCCACCATGCCGCCCCCCATACATTTATTCATTCAGTCATTATCTTCCGGTTTATCTTATATTAGGGTCGTAGTGGGGTTCCCCATGCCCATCCAGGGGAGAATGTTTCGGGCGCTGGGCAGATAGACCCAGGACAGGGCGCCAATCCATCGCTGGGCACACACTCACACAGACACGCACACAGACACACTCTATATGGGGCAATTTGGAGAACTCAATCGACTTGATCCATGTTTTTGGACTGTGGGAGGAAACCGGAGAACCCGGAGGAAACCCACGCGGACACGGGGAGAACATGGAAACTCCACCCAGATGGGGATTCGAACCGGGAATCCGTAGTGCTGAGAGGAGAACATGCTAAACCACTAAGCCACCGTGCTGCCCGCCCCCATACAGAAACGAATGAAAGTTAATTAAAGCATTTAAAGTGGCACGCTGCAGTTCTACGGTAAATGTTCTGTAAGATTAGAGAACCCAAAGAGCAGCAACAGCAATAGAGCTGCTGATGCAACAAATCCGGCGCTGCATCTGGACCGGCGGACGAACTCGACCTCTTCACATGCCGCATCAAATAATCCTGTAAAGGGCTGAGACAGCAGCGCGGCCGATCGAACGGCGGCTCATGAATGGGAGGCGGGGCCAGAGGAAGCGAGCGAAGTAATTGAATCACCTGTGGTGTGTTCCATTAATGGAGCATAAAAGGAAAGCATGGGTGGATGGGGGCGGGGGCGGGGGGGGTTCTGCTGTGGAGCAGAAATGTGAGAGCTGGTTCATTGATGAGTCTGTCTGCGTGTGTCCATGTCCATGGTTCTACTTCCCATCATGCTGAGTAACATCTGTATTCTGAGTCTCGTTCTACCCTGGACTTTTACGCTCGGTGCCGAAAACACAAATTAATAAGGACGGATTAATGAGACTGTATGTTAATAGGGCGGCACGGTGGCTTAGTGGTTTAGCATGTTCTCCTCGCAGCACTACGGATTCCCGGTTCGAATCCCCATCTAGGTGGATTTTCCATGTTCTCCCCGTGTCCGTGTGGGTTTCCTCCGGGTTCTCCGGTTTCCTCCCACAGTCCAAAAACATGGATCAAGGTCAATTGAATCCTCCAAATTGCTCCATTTAGAGTGTGTATGTGTCCGTGTGAGTGAGTGTGTGCCCAGTGATAGATTGGCGCCCTGTCCTAGGTGTATCTGCCCAGCGCCCATAACATTCTCCCCTGGATGGGCATAGGGAACCCCCCCCGCGACCATAGTAAAGGGGAAAGCGGAAGATAATGGGTGGATGGATGGATCTCCTGCCAACGGTCTATTTTCCCGCCTTTCACCGATAGGTGTGGGCGTCTCAAAATGAGGCGTGTTCAGGTTCATTACTGGTGTGTCGCTATCTCGGTGATGGAAAACCCAGACGCACCAATGAATGAAAGCAACCTCTCCAGACGTCGGTTGCTATCTCGGCGATAAATCATCAACTCAGATGCGTATACAACGCCGCTGAACGCTGAAACCAACTGAACGCTACACAATACTGTGGGTTCTCCATTCACAGGAACATGGGGAACCTCATGGAGCAGCGCATTGAGTCCGGGTAGCTGCACCGCTCAAATAGCAATCCGCCAAAGTCAGAGTGCCACTAGGCTCTTAGAGGAGTGACATGCTCATTGGTTTATTGCATGTTACGCCCAAAACACACCCATGAAGCCTTAAGAGGATTAGATAGCACTTTACACCCTAACCAGGATACGCCGTGTACCATCGGTCCTGATGGTCAGTGTGTGGGTGACATCACGTTCAGCAGGTTTACCATATCGAGTGACTGTGACAGAAGTCCAGCGCCGAGATGATCTGCCTAAAGAACTTGCGGGCCTCCTTGGGTGTCAGTCGGCCTTTTTTCACCAGGTAGTCGAACAGCTCGCCACCGGATACGTGTTCCAGCACCAGGTATCTGAGGAGCAAGCAGAGCGTCACGAGGGGGGCTCCGCAGTGGGCACGTACGTACACGCCTCAAACCGCCTAATTACACACGGGAGTGTTCACACTCCCACCGCGGCGTTTGCACTTACAGATATTTGTTATTTTCATACACATCGTGCAGCTTCAGAACGTGTGGATGCTCTATGAGCTTCAGAATGGCTATTTCTCGCTCCACCTGCAAGAGAGAGAGGTAACGAAACACAGTTAGGTGTGGCCGCAGTGCTGATGGAAATGGCGGTGGATTGCCGTTAATTAGACTCAGACGTCAACGCGAATCAAAAACAAGTCTAATCTATTCAGAGCTAATCTATGTACCTCGAGTAAACCCTATTTGCACTTGCGCAGAAGTGAAGTTGTGCCACCTGACGTATGTTTTGCTTAGTAGGGGTCTCGGCAGGGGCGATGTGGTCAGCAGGATGTGCACATGCTTTCATTATGTTTATATGATATAATGAAATAAACCTTAATTTGACTGTTTTGAATATCCATCCATTCCCAATTCCCATCCAGGGATGAACGTTTCGGGCGCTGGGCAGATACACCCAGGACAGGGCGCCAATCTATCGTTGGACACACACTCACTCACACAGACACACTCTACATGGGGCAATTTGGAGAATCCAATTGATCTTGATCCACGTTTTTGGACTGGAGGAAACCGGAGAACCCGGAGGAAACCCATGCAGACACGGGGAGACCGTGGAAACTCCACCCAGATTGGGATTCGAACCGGGAATCCCCAGCGCTGAGAGAAGAACATGCTAAACCACCAAGCCACCGTGCCGCCCTGTTTTGTACATATTAAGTATATAATATATATGTATAAAATGGGTCGTTCTTGTCCTTAAATCTGATTGGCTGAATCAAACTGTAATGGGAATAGGATTGGTTGTATGTATGACGCCTGACGTGGCTACGTTAAACACGCTGGGCTTTAACAGAAGTCCATGTCCCACCTGTCTTGTCTTAGCTCCGCGAATTCCCCCACACTGTGGCACTCCCGCCACACAAACCTTTAATTTATTACAGTGTGTTTTCAAGTTTTTGATAAAAGCCATAAGACACTTGAGGTTGTGTATTATTGTGAATGAAATCACTGTGTTGAAGTGCTGCGCTTCACATCGGGACTAATAACACCTCTTTCCCGTGAAATATTTACAATAATGCCACGCCCTCTTTTACCTTATTACTTTAATATATTATGTGTGTGTGTGTGTGTCTTCATACCTTCATCAGAACAGATTCCGAGAGCTTCTCCCTGTTGACGATCTTTATCGCCACCTTCTGTCCTGTGATACAATGGACGCCCAGCTTTACCAAACCTGAAAAGAGCGTGGAGAATACATTACATCATTTCCTGCATTCACTTACAAACTTCATCCCTTTTCATTATTATTATAGCTTTAAAGTTTAAGTGTTAAAAGCAATAAACAGTCTGATCACAATCTGATCATGGTTTTCAGAAAGTCTGTTTGAATGAAATGAAATCTGCAGTTGCATTAAACAAGAGGTGACGTTTGGCCACGCCCCCTTTTCTGCTACACTCAATGTATATATTCTCAGTTCTACTTCCTGTAAAGATGGGCTTTGTAGTTCTATAATTTCACTCTGTAGTCCATCTGTTTGTGTTCTACAGTACATACTGTGTACTCTGTTCTAATGCTCAGAACCCCAATAGTACCACCACAGAGCAGGGGTTATTGGGTGGGTGCCCCTCACCATATTAGTGTCACTGCAGAACTGACAATAAACAATCCACCACCCAAATGATACCTGTTCTGTGAACACACTGCTGTTACATTGCAGGACTCCGATCTGGATGATGATGGTGGTGGCGCGTGTCCACGGTGCAAGAATGTGTTCAGATACGATATTGTTACTCTGCTACACTCCTCATCCCACTTCCTTTTCAATCACACTTCATGGGCTGTAAGCCAAGTAATGACTTCACTGACAAGGCCGAGCATCTAAATGCACAAAGGAAGCCAGGATGTATCGCACACGCTGGTAACCCGATCCCAACTGTGATCAGATTCACCGGCAAGAAGAACCACACAGACTCTAAACAATCCGCAGTACACACCGACCGTTCCAGACGATAAGGTCTGTACTGCAACAGAGCCGATCTCAAAGAACTCACTCAACGCTTGACCGCTGCGTGTGTAGCGCACTGTAATATTCATCACACACAGCCAGCAGCATGTTAGAAACGCTATACTCATAGGGGGTTAAAACAGGTTTGATGCCTTGTGCAGACTGGGATTGTATTAGGAGTCAGCAAAGCCATTCGTTTGATTCAATCTGGTCAATTTGGGTTAGATTTACATTTGCATTACATTTGGTCATTTAGCAGACACTTTTATCCAAAGCTTAAGACTTACAAGGTGAGCACAGGGTTAATCACAGCATCCCTGGAGCAATGAGGGTTCAGGGCCTAGCTGAAGGAGCCACATTGGTAACTTCAGTGGACCTGGGATTTGAACCCCCAACCTTCAGATTGAGGTGGGTTCACCCCATCATCACTGAGGGATTACGGTTCGCAGCACCTCCACTTATTAAACTCACGGAATGTTTTTTTCCATCACTTGCACCATTCTGAGTAACTCAAAGAGACTGCTGAGTATAAAAGTCCTCTATCGTCTTCAAAAAACCTGAACCAACCTGTCTGGCGCCAACAATAATGCCACAGTTAACCAATTTAACTGAACAAGTTGAAGTTAGTTTATTTATTTAGCTGTTTACATCACGACATCATCTCAAAGCAGCTTAACAGATTCCCGAGCCTGAACCCCCCCCTGAAAAGCAAGCGGAAGTAACAGTGGCAAGAAAAAACTCCCTGTTAAGTTGTTTTTATAAAAGAAAACTTGTAAGAGACTCATCCTCCTCTGGCAGCATCAACAGTGTGGGACACCCAGGAACCGTAATATATTAAATATTATATATATATATATATTTGTTTGCTAGTTAGTTGATACTGGTTAGTGGGGTACGCAATTACCATCGTATGTATGTTAAGGTGTGTGAAGTGTACAGTACCAGTCAAAAGTTTGTACATGGCCCCTTCTTGTTTCATTGTATATTTTTTTCACTTACCATATAGGTGTAAATTAATTTTTCCACTTCAGTGACACTGCTGGGATAGGAATAATGCACCCACCAAATAATCCCTGCTCTGTGATGGTACTATTGGGGTTCTGACCATTAGAGAACAGAATACACAGTATGTACTGTAGAACACAAACAGATGGACTACAGAGTGGTACTGTAGAACTACAAAGTCCATCTTTACAGAAAATGTAACTGAGAACATGGAGAATAAGTGGAGCAGAAAGAAGGCATGTTTAAACTTTTGACTGACATCATGGCTCTTGAGTTTTGAGTAGGTTTTCTAACCGTTGCACAGTCTGACCTCGATGAGAATTTGCTGGGCTGTCCAATCTGGGAAGACTGTAAAGGAAAGGGCTTTAAGTTCTCTAACTGATGATCTCTTTTCGGAGGTATCATTAGCTCTTCATCCATAACACTGTCAGAGCACTACTGCAGGGACAGTAATGGGACAGAACCTTGATTTCTGTTGGACTGGTGGTGTTGCAGTCCTGCAGGATGACCTTACTGACCTCCGTCAGATTTCCAAATTGGGAAAATAATCATTACACAATCTGCCCTGCACCTTTAATCCTTCCCCCCATGATATTTAACATACTCGTTAGGACTCTGTGGAGGTTTATCTACTCTCTACAAACCACCAAGAAGCGGCTTATGATATCTCTCCACCTCTTTGTGGTCGAGCACCAACACCACTGATTGGTGGAAAGAGTGATTAGTGCGACTGTGCAAGCCGGAAATTTATATTCAGGAGACACGGAAGTTTTTTTTTTTTTTCTCAGTTAGTTAAATTAAATATCTAATATAAAACAAAAAATAAATAAAAAAGCGACCAATTACACGTAAATTAATGATTGCACCATTTGCAGAAATTTCATCACAAAACCAAGCAGAGGGGGGCAGTAAATAAATAAACTTGAAGCAGTATTTCTCTCATTGTAACATCTTTTAAAGACCGGATTATGAAGTGTAATAATTATCAAATTCATGAAGGGTGTACCTTCGTTTTCTCATGACTCTATTAGATGTTTCCTTTTCGGCTATGAATCTACTGCACTCTGATTTTCAGCAAACAATGCAGCCATTATTGGCCGATGTCCAACTGCTTAGTAGCACAAGTGCTGTTTAGTCATGTGAGGTGAAGCAATTAAAAGTTTGCGATGCCCCAAGATGCACTTTACAGATCGAGATTGAGGAGTTTGTCTTTTCACTTTTTGTAGTTGTACATTTACAGACTGTAGTCCATCTGTGTCCTTTGTTGTTAGTCCCCTGTTGGTTCTCTATTGGTCAGGAGCATCACAGAATGGGTATCATTTGGGTGGTGGATTGTTAATTGTCAGTTCTGCAGTGAGACTGATGTGGTGAGGGGGTTTCATTGTAGTTTCATTTTTCCGCCTCAGTCACACTGCTGGGATAGGAATAATGCACCCACCAAATAACCCCTGCTCTGTGGTGGTACTATTAGGGTCCTGACCATTAGAACAGAGTACACAGTATGTACTGTAAAACACAAACAGATGAAATACAGAGTGGAACTGTAGAACTACAAAGTCCATCTTTACAGGAATTGGAACTGAGAACGTGGACAACAAGTGGAACAGAAAAGGGGGCGTGTCCAAACCTTTGACTGTTTGTGAGGACCCATTTTTGTTGGACCGGCACTCACACTTTGCCACAATATCAACCATCACTTATATATCTACCAAGAAAATCCAATTACTGGCCAATCAGAAAAGACTTTTACTTACCAGAACACAAAAATAAAGACATCTGAGAATATCTATCGCTGGGAACACACTCACTCACACAGACACACACGATATAGGCGCAATTTAAATAGGGGCAATTTGGAGCATCCAATTCACCCTGAATCCATGTTTTTTGACTGTGGGAGGACACCGGAGAACCCGGAGGAAACCCACACAGACACAAAGAGAACATGGAAACTCCACCCAGACCGGGATTCGAACCTGGATCCCCCGCACTGAGGGGCAGACATTCTAACAACTACATCACTATAAAAAATAATGCAATTTAAGACTTGAAACATAAATAATTCACACCAAAATGACATCGCCATGTGATATTAGAAATATTGAACCATAATTAAAACATTACTTATTATAGACTCATGAGGGGGCGAAATTTACCTGTCTGGCCCTTTCCCAGCGTCTTCTCCAGGCGGTAGGGCCCCACGTACTGAGCAGGGTGACTGCTCGACACCTCCTTACTGGACATGGCTCTAAGAAACCAGTTTATAAGTGACCGAGCAATCCGAAATCACGTGCACTTAAACCTGTCTGTCCGGCCTGCTGATGACATTACAGACCTCCTGCAGGTGATGATGAGGCCCGCACCCGTTCCTGGTAGACTCCCAAAATAGCACACTGCTAAATGGATTTGGGTGTTTCCAGGATGCCACGGTGCCCGGCACCTAAAATATGAATTCTGGCCCAGCTGGAAGGTGATCTTTAATAATAAACTAAGGGGACAGAGGCCTGCTCAAAGGATGCCGGCCTTTAACATTTGGGCCAAGGCATGGAAAGCAGATCCGTGAGACACAAGGTGACGTGAGAGCTCCTCTTGCTTTAACCTAATAGTAAACGCTTTCAGGTTTTTAGGGGGCAAAATGCAGAGTCTAGACACAGATGGAGAGCCCGTGGATGAAAGCCGATCTGGGAGACACCTTGGGCTGCAATTCGTCAATATCAGCAGGAAGCCTGTCCTGTCCGGTCCTGGTGATGCTGCACATGGGAATGGACGTGGAAATCTGTTATTCTAAATAAAGACAAAAGAGCCTCAGACCTTTCTAAGAGTTTGGCGTTAGGGGATGATGATGATGATCAGTCTTGGAGCTGGGGGACGGTGATGAGTCAGAATTTGCTGTGATCCGGATGTGATGGGCTGACCTAGTTATTGACAGGCTGATAACACAAAAAAAAAAAAAAAAAAAAAAAGAAGCCTGTCATCTAACACATGATACCTCACCCATCTTTCACTTCTCCAAACGTCTCCCCTTTGCTGCTTTCTTCTCCCCCCCCCCTCCAGCAACAATGAGGTGTGTGCTGGGAAGCAGTGAATTATAGATCTGATTGGGGCCTCTGGATGTATCCGCTCTATCCCAGGCCGCTCATCCGGATGCGGCCGGCGCGTCGCGTCGCGATCCCTCCCGGCGTCCGAGCCTCCGAATCACAGGGTCGTCCCGTCGTCCGAAGCCGCTCTCCCGAGCATGTCGGCTGGTTATCTCGAGCTGGGTGGTGATGCCCTCGTCCCTGTGTCTACACCCGCATCACGGCGGCTCCTCCCGCCGCTCGCTTCCCGTCGCCGCGTTTCATCCCGAAAAGCTTTTTTTTTTTTTTTTCTTCCCAGGCGCTATTTCTTTTTAATTCCCGGCTCCGCTCGCGTTCAGGCCGTCGGCGTCCCTCCGTCCAGAGCCGGCACCATTGCTCTGTTCTGCTTCTCCTCCCTCTCCTTCCTTCTCTCCCCCATCCGACACGGGCAGCAGCATCAGCATCCGGGTTCCTCTCAGCCTCGCAGCGCTCCCGCGCGTCCCCGCCCTGCGCGAGGTCCTCGTGAACGCGCACGCTCCCATCGCGCAGCAGGTGCGCGGACAGGACGAGTGATTTCGGCTTGTTCGGTTCCCGCACGTCGAATAAAACCCCCCAAAACATGCTATACATGCTCTACACAGTACGGTCAAATCAACCAAAGTAGAAGCACGATGCCGAAATGAGTCACTTCTTTTTTTCTTTTTTTAAAACGGTCGCACAACCGAGTCGACTCTAAAAAGCAGAGTCGATTCAGTGCATTTCCACTTTAGCTACAAACATAAATAGTTAAAAATAAATTAATTAATTAAAAAAAAAGTTGACTAGACGTAACAATAACACTTCTAGGGTCTATACCATCAATCCATTATCTTCTGCTTTATCCTCTACTAGGGGTTCCCCATGCCCATCCAGGTGAGAACGTTTTGGGTGCTGGGCACATACACCCTGGACAGGGCGCCAATTTATATCTGGGCACACTCTCACTCGCACAGACACACTCTATATGGGGCAATTTGAAGAATTCAATTGACCTTAATCCATGTTTTTTGGACTGTGGGAGGAAACCGGAGAACCCGGAGGAAACCCACGCGGACACGGGGAGAACACGGAGACTCCACCCAGATGGGGATTCGAACCGGGAAACCCTAGCGCTGAGAGGCGAATGTGCTAAACCACTAAGCCACCATGCCATCCTTCTACAGTCTATACCATTATGTATAATTAATCTTAATTCATGCAATCTTGCCACTGCTTTTAAATAATGAAGCTTGAAACGAATACTCAATTCTAATGTCTTCTAACCAATAATCGATGAGTTGTATTATTGGGTTTAGATTGGTACTAATGCAAATTTTATAAAATAAGTGTTACACAACATCAAAATATTATAAACTCTAAACTTTGTCTGAATATTATTTTTAAATAATTTATATACATATACATGTCAAAGTCTGCTTTATTTGTCTATTTTGAACCATGTACAGCTCATACAGAGGGTATTGTATACTATAGAGAACAAAGTAAAGGGGACGTACACAGTACGTGCCGTAGTTCACAAATAGATGGACTACAGTCTGGAATTATGGAACTACAAAGTCAGTAACTTCTAGATCATTTCTCATTATTTTTATGCCCCTTAAGAAAATGGCTTGCTTACTGGGTCCTGCTGCTTTAAATTGTTTTTGAGAAATGTCTCCGAAAACTTTGACTTAAGTCTATAATAAGCTGCTGAAAATAAATTAAAATACTAAAAAGTGTTTGTTTTTATTATATATTAAATATTCATTCATTCATTCATTATCTCCCGCTTATCCTCTATTAGGGTCGCGGTGGGGTTCCCCATGCCCATCCAGGGGAGAACGTCTCGGGCGCTGGGCAGACCCAGGACAGGGCGCCAATCCATCGCTGGGCACACACTCACTCACACAGACACACTCTATAGGGGGCAATTTTGAGAATTCAATTAACTTGATCCATGTTTTTTGGACTGTGGGAGGAAACCGGAGAACCCGGAGGAAACCCACGCAGACACGGGGAGAACATGGAAACTCCACCCAGATGGGGATTCGAACCGGGAATCCCCAGCGCTGAGAGGCGAACGTGCTAACCACTAAGCCACCGTGCCGCCATATATTAAATATAATTATTTTAAAAATTAACAATTAAATTAAAAGTAAATTGACTTGTGTGTAGTTTTAAATAGACACCATAATGCTAAAACTATTCAGACCCTACTTTGAGTACAACAGTTTTGTATATGACCACTGGGTGGCAGCACTCACCCTCTATTTAAAATCACAAGCGCCTTCCACTACTGCAATCATCAGACATAACACTGCAAAGTCACTTTTCTTCATGATCAAGTGTTTTAGTAAGTTAAACACACACTAAACCAAACGTCTTTATAAGGTTTTTAAGGTTTTGGATTATAATCGTTATTTAATAATATTTAATCCAGGAATAAATTAATATGCAGAGCAGCGGGCCTCCGTCTACAGTAATATGGGATTACAGCAAGACATTCATTCATTCATTCATTATCTTCTGCTATATCCTCTATTAGGGTCGCGGTGGGGTTCCCCATGCCCATTCAGGGGAGAACGTCTCGGGCGCTGGGCAGATAGACCCAGGACAGGGCGCCAATCCATCGCTGGGCACACACTCACTCACACAGACACACTCTATATGGGGCAATTTTTGAGAATTCAATTGACTTCATCCATGTTTTTGGACTGTGGGAGGAAACCGGAGAACCCGGAGGAAACCCACGCAGACACGGGGAGAACATGGAAACTCCACCCAGATGGG
>JAFMOD010000052.1:605819-636451 GCA_019802435.1 Corydoras maculifer
ATTCAGGGGAGAACGTCTCGGGCGCTGGGCAGATAGACCCAGGACAGGGCGCCAATCCATCGCTGGGCACACACTCACTCACACAGACACACTCTATATGGGGCAATTTTTGAGAATTCAATTGACTTCATCCATGTTTTTGGACTGTGGGAGGAAACCGGAGAACCCGGAGGAAACCCACGCAGACACGGGGAGAACATGGAAACTCCACCCAGATGGGTATTCGAACCGGGAATCCCTAGCGCTGAGAGGCGAACATGCTTACAGCAAGACATTTATATCACAATTGATCAATAACAACATTCAGACTGTAATTAAATAACATAATATAGCATCAGTCTAAAGTTTGTCACGCCTCGATTTTGCTCCACTTATTGTCCATATTCTCAGTTCCACTTCCGGTAAAGATGGACTTTGTAGTTCTACAATTCAAAACTGTAGACCATCTGTTATTATTATGATTATTGTTTATTTCAACCTACTAAAATATTTAATTTGATCTGTTTTAACAGATACATGAGGACTGCATGCATGAACCTGCTTCCCCTCGAGCTGTTTCCCATCAAGCCAAAAACAAAAGTTGTGTAAATGACTATGAGCTTAACACTCAGAGGAAGACTAGAACAGATCGTAGAATTAACAATGTGTGGAAAAAAGTTTTAAGGAAACTTACCCCCCAAAATTTTGATTATTTGTCCAGTATCAGTCCCTTGTCAGCCCGAGCTTGTGATAATACCTGTAACCTGTGTACCCGTTACCTGGAAACGGTGTAAATGTTGATTTATGTGTAATTGGTTTCTTCTTGGTGGGGCTCCATTCCTCATCTTTAGTCTGATCCTCATCTAGGTTCGCAGGAGGGTTCCTTAAGTCCATCCAGGGGAGAATATTTCGGGTGCTGGGCGGTTACACCCAGGACAGGGCACCAATCTATCGCTGGGTACATTCACTCACACAGACACACACACACACACTATACATATATAGTGCTGCCTGGCCGCTCAAGGAGGATGAGTCCCCCACTGAGTCTTGGTCCTCCCAAGGTTTCTTCCTTGAATAAGAACATAAAAGGGAGTTTTTTCTTGCCACTGTCGCTTCGGCTTGCTCTTTGGGGGTTTAAAGGCTTTTCATTCTGTAAAGCTGCTTTGTGACAATGTACTGTTGTAAAAAGCGCTCTATAAATAAATAACTTGAACTTATACTAATATAATAATCGAATATTCATGGACAATTCCAGTCTTACGGACTTTATTTCACTGTGTAAGCACCACAAACTGGTCATTTACATAAGACCCACAGGCTCCCTGATCACACTGTCCACACATCAGAGAGAGTCGGACAATACCATTTACATTTAACAAGGCAAGAGAGGAGGACAGGAGAGAGGCAGCCAGGGATGAGATGTTTCTGCTGCCACATTCTGAGGCATTTAATCCAGTGCTGTGGGGAATGACGGGAAGGAACATGGCGGACCCAGTGGACCTGTAGAAGATTAAGATACATGAGAAGTATGCTAATTTATATAACAGATCATTAATATACACCATGTCATATCTTTGTTCTGTAGAGTTTATCTGCAAAACTAATCTGTAGACACATCAGTGTTACAATCCATTAATCTTTATATCATTTTGGGACACCGCTGTGGTCGATTGAAATAGTGGTTGTCTTAACTTCTAGAACCCCTCATAAATAACAGTTCCCACAACTACTAGAATCCCTCTAAAACAACGGTTGCCACAACTATCTATCAAACTATCAGACCACAACAGGTCTGACTATAAAGTTTTAAATATCTTACACATCCTGCATGTCGAGCTCTTCATGATGCCGTGGCGCTGTTCTTTACGCAAGCTGCGAACGCTTCCATCAGCTCCTTACATGCCTCCGTTCCATTCTCCTTTACGCTGCAGAGAGAGACATAACAAAGTTGATATTCTATATTAAAAAAAAAAAGACGTCAGTCACGAAATGACAAAATATTGAGCTTTAAAGACTTCATAACAAACCGATGATCAGAACATTAGCAAGAATTAAACCATCCAGCTCGACTCTTTGATTTTCTTAAATGATAAACTTGCAGACTAAGTAAACCTGATTTACAAATACAGACTATACTTATATCAGATTATGTAAGTGAATTTCACTGAAAAAGTAGACATGCTGTAGGGTTGGGCCTGGTTCAGATTTTGTAGTATTTATGGTTAAGGCTGTGTGTATGTGTGTATGTGTGTGTGTATGTGTGTGTGCGTGTGTGTGTAAGAGAGCGGGTGTGTGAGCACACAGAGATTACTTCAGGCATTTGATTCCAAACACAACAGCAGAAGCTGCCACAATGCATTTAACTGATGGAGCAGAAGGGGCTGCAGGGATGACAGTGTGGATAAAGAGAAAAGATGATGAGATGTGGGTGGAGTCAAACAAATCAGGATAAAAGAGGCAGACAGAGAGACAGACAGGAAGAGAGAAAGAGAGAGAGAGAGACAGACATGGGGTGATGCTGCAAATCCAGTGGCTGCTTCAGGACAGATGCAGGAAATTGTGGTCATGTGACCATAAACCCTTTCAGCCTCTTTCACTACAAAGGGCGCACACACACACACACACACACACACACACGCAGGGCAGTGATGTAACACCCAGCTGGCATCTTTGTGCAGATCCATATGTAAAAACGAAGCAAAATAAAAGTAAAAAAATTACAACTGAAGAATGAGATCTAAATGCATCCCTTTATAAAAGAGTCCCGATATAGTGTGTGTGTGTGTGTGTGTGTGTGTGTGTCTGTACGCATGTTCTTCAATGGATGGCCATGAGGAACCCCCCCCCCCCGCCCACACACACACACTGAAAATGAGATGTTAAAATAAGATTATTTTTATTGGTGCTGGCATTAGGAAATTCAATTGTCCCATGGTGGGACCATTTATTTAATATTTATAGTTTGATTAAACTATTAAACCTGTAATAATACTTGTGTTGTAATTAATCTGATCCGCAGATGATTATTATATAAAAACTTAGCGTGGAACAAATTTACTTTCTGAAACAGCATACAGTTTTAAAGACGGTCGAGAGATGAATGGAGGTTGTCGTTCGGTTGTAAAGGTCACACAAACGCTGCTTCTCTTATCTTTCCGAAATAACCTGCCACCAACTGGTGACCTCATAAATTTCCTACAGCTGTAAAAGTGATGGCACCCGCTCACAGCTGCCGCCTCAGGGGCTGCGCAGATGCACTCAGGAGAGGGCGCCAATCCATCGCTGGGCATACTATTTAGAGCACCCAATTCACCTTGAATCCGTGTTTTTGGACTGTAGAAGGAAATCTGAGAACCCGGAGAGAACCCGAATGAACACGGGGAGAACATGGAAACATTCCCACGCTGAGAGGCAGACGTAGAACCACTACACCCTCCTATTGGTCTGTTCAATATGGTGCACTGACTAAACAACAGATGCACAGTGGTAACCACTGGAGATATAAATATAAATATAAATAATATAACACACTGTTTTCATTACACGACAATACAACACACGAACGAAAGGTCACCATCATCATCATCATCATTCTGACTCACAGAGAATGTTCCCAAGAGCAAGAAAGAAAATAGCCCTCTACTGTTTATAGAACCGGGTCACATCACCCCACTGTATCAATGTCTGACTTCAGCAGCACAAACGCAACCTGTAGGTGTTGGTATTAACCCCGTGCTGTCGGCGCCACACCTTTTCTGTGGAGAAATGCAACACTGCAACACAACACCCATACTGGTGTCGCCGCAAACACTCAAGATGGCTGTGTGAAGAAGCACAGAGTGTAATTTGAAGGCATTCTGATCATGTGTCAGACCCCCATGTTGTTCACAAACTGGCTATTAATATGTGGGGCTGAAATGCTGCAGGGTATAGAATACTCCAAGAGTCAGCCGCCTAAAAAATTCATGCAGTCAGCATCACAGTGATCGTGCCAGCGCATGCAAAAGTCACGTGCAGCAGCAGCAGCAGCAGCAGCAGACAGCGAGTGAACTGGAATTAAGCATTCATATATATATAAACACTAGCAGTAGTTTAGAAATTAAGGTCCTGGACTGTGGAGCACTGTCTATTTACCACAAAATAATAACACACAGTACCAGTCCAAGGTCGGCACGGTGGCTTAGTGGTTTGGCACGTTCGCCTCTCAGCACTAGGGATTCCCGGTTCGAATCCCCATCTGGGTGGAGTTTCCATGTTCTCCCCGTGTCCACGTGGGTTTCCTCCGGGTTCTCCGGTTTCCTCTCACAGTCCAAAAACATGGATCAAGTCAATTGAGTTCTCCAAATTGCCCCATATCGAGTGTGTATGTGTGTGTCTGTGTGAGTGAGTGTGTGCCCAGCAATAGATTGGCGCCCTGTCCTGGGTGTATCTGCCCAGCGCCCGAAATGTTCTATCCTGGATGGGCATGGGCAACCCCACCGCGAACCAAATATAGGAAAAAGCGGAAGATAATGAATGAATGAATGAATATCAGTCCAATGTTTGGACACGCCCCTCTCTTCCCCCCTTCTCCATTTCCTCCACTTAGATAGATGGAGTTTGTAGTTTTACAATCACAGACTGTAGTCCATCTGTGTTCTTTACTGTTGTTTGTCCCCTGTTAGTTCTCAGGAGCATCACAGAACAGGTATCATTTGGGTGGTGGATTGTTTATGGTCAGTTCTGCAGTGACACTGATGTGGTGAGGGGGTTTTAGTGCAGCAGTGCTGCTGAAGTTTCATTTCTCCACCTCAGTGACACTGCTGGGATAGTAAACTTTGGATAATAAAAAGTAAATAGAATAACAGTATCTTATTAAAATTGTAACCAGGTTACAAGGATCTTGAGCTTCTGATAAATCAAATACCTGCCATCACTTTTTATTTTTGTTTTTTAACCAGGCTTTTATACTTGTTGTATAAGGTGAAGTTTATAATAATGATGCCGTTGCCATTTATTTTGTAAATATGACTTTTTATATTGCTTTATATTGATAGTAAAATATCAATTTTGCCCAAAATGCCTCTCCCCAACACACCCTGCTCAATGTCCGTATTATCTGGAGGGCACCATGCTTCGCAGGCAGCTTTATCAGACCTCCGCTGCGCGCACACGCGCACACACACACACACACACACACACACACACACACACACACACACACACACACACACACACACTTAGGACTGTGAATGAAAACCCTCTGAAGAGAGACATTGAGGCCACCAACCAATCACAATGCACAACATAATCCTTAATAATGCATAACATAAAGCAAAGCCGACTGAGACGCTAATCCTGACAGGAGGGAGGACGGACGAGGATTTAGTGACTCCGCAGGAACGAACCCTCGCGTGATTATGTACAGTTTATTACAGTGAGATCCCATCTCACGCATGCATACACTGCAGGTCTGAATCTACAGTAGAGCCGGATAATAAGGAGGCGGTACGAAGGATGGAGCTGACGTGTAAAATGTTTAATTAATAGAAACTTGTTCTTGTGAAAAGTTTGCAAATATGAAAGTATTATTTTAATGAAAATGAAAGAAGCCCAATCCCAAAAATTTTGGCAGAGACATGGATTGTTTGTTATTGTTGAGGGATTATAGTAGTTGTGGCAACTTGTTTATGAGGAATTTTAGTCATCGTGACAACCGTTGTTTTTTTTAGGGATTATAGAAGGTTTGGCATTCGTTGCTTTTGCCGGATTATAATCGATACAGCAATCATTGTTTATGAGGGATTATAGTAGATGTGGCAACTGTTGATTATGAGGGAATATAATAAATGTGGCAACCAACTGCACTGCAACCAACTAATAAGGGTTAAGGGTCTGGGGGGTGGACTGAGGGGTATAAGCCTAATGCAAATACAGTCTATAAGAACGCAGCTTGAACATTATTTTGTATCTGGATTATTAACAGTAACATTTACACTCCGGTGTGTCAGTCAGTGAAACCGTCTGAATAAACCATCAGGAGGTGCAGGTGTATGTTCTGTATCTGAAAACGCATGACATTAGGACACAGCCACAGCACAGAGACCAAAGAACCAATGAGCACTGCACCACCGAAAAGCTCCATCTAATGATCCCACAACAGGCTTCTCTTCTCTTTCTGCAGCATCCACTCAATAAACACCTCTTATGACATGTGCGGTCGAAAGTTATTCAAAGTTTTTAGAACTGACTAAACACCCTGGTCTATTGTCACATTTCAAACACAATCCCACAATCCCATCATCCCTCACAGCTTAATGTCATCCCAGCTTAATGTTTAATGCCATCGAACTCCACCAGAAGGTCAGAACGGAAATCACGCTGCTGGACCTAAACCTGAACATGAGGAATTTAAAGACTCACCACTTCTCCAGATCGGCCTTGATGGCTTCACAGGCAGCAGGGATGGGGGTCTCCACAGGAGCAGGGTTCTCCGAGTCCGACATGATCTAATGGTCTGGTGTGAAAAGTGTATGATCCTAGATTTGCTTCGGTTTGGGCATGTGTGTGTGCATGTGTGTGTGTGCGAGACAGAGAGCGAGAGAGAGTGGAGAAGGGGGAGCAATGAGGGCAACTAGGCAAGTGGGAGTGGAACCACAGCAGGGGGCAGGGAGGGGGAAAACGTGAGACTGCACACATGTGAACATGAGACAGAGAGCACGTCGTTTGCATTCGCAGATGCTTTAGGAGAAAATATAGTACGAAGAAGATTAAAAAGTTCCTGCATACTCCTATTTCCAGTACTCAGGTTGGGGGGGGGGGGGTAAACTTTATGAGGAGTGACATATGGAAAGGATAAATTGTATATGAGGAATTATAGTAGTTTAGATTATAGATTACAGTAGTTGTGGCAACCGCGGCAATGAAGGATGATAATAGTTATGGAAACGACTTAACTGAGAAATAAATTAAATAAAATATTATTATTAAATAAGGGCGGCATGGTGGCTTAGTAGTTAGCACATTCGCCTCTCAGTGCTAAAGATTCCCCGTGTCCGTGTGGGTTTCCTCCGGGTTCTCCGGTTTCTTCCCACAGTCCAAAAACATGGATCAAGTCAATTGAGTTCTCCAAATTGCCCCATATAGAGTGTGTCTGTGTGAGTGAGTGTGTGCCCAGCGATAGATTGGCGCCACGGGGAGAACATGTAAACTCCACCCAGATGGGAATTCGAACCGAGAATCCCTAGTGCTGAGAGGAGAACATGCAAAACCACTAAGCCACTGTGCTGCCCTATTATTAAATTATTTTATAAAATGAAATAAAAGTTTCTCCATCGTATTGTTTTGTTACAGTATCTTTTTCCGCTTTTTACAGTATCTTCTTCCGCTTTAATTAGAACGGGCTTTAACAGGTTCTCCATCATTACTAATATCACTACACACATTTTTACACTATTTTCTCGTTTCTTTTTAATAAAAACATTAGTGATTAACGTTAATCACTAAAAGACGGTAAACCTCCTTCATCTTTAGCAAACTGCAGATCTAAGTTCCATTATTTAATCACACACCTGAGGTTATTAAGTGTGTTGACGCTTCAATTCTAAACTTTGCTTTTCCAGCGGCGCCCTCTGCTGGCCGAACATGCCAACAGTTTCAAACGACATTTTATAGTCATTCACAATGAGCGAATCCTTATTCTTATGTTTCCAATGGTACACACACACACACACACACACACACACACACAAACCCTTTAATTAATAATTTAATTTAATTTAATTAGTAATAATCTGGGCGGCACGGTGTCTTAGTGGTTAGCACGTTCGCCTCTCAGCACTAGGGATTCCCGGTTCGAATCCCCATCTGGGTGGAGTTTCCATGTTCTCCCCGTGTCTGCGTGGGTTTCCTCCGGGTTCCTCCCACAGTCCAAAAACATGGATCAAGTTAATTGAATTCTCAAAATTGCCCCATATAGAGTGTGTCTGTGTGAGTGAGTGTGTGCCCAGCGATGGATTGGTGCCCTGTCCTGGATCTATCTGCCCAGCGCCCGAGACGTTCTCCCCTGGATGGGCATGGGGAACCCCACCGCGACCCTAATAGAGGATAAACGGAAGATAATGGATGAATGATAGTAATAATCTTGTGTGAGAAACCCAGGAGGTTGTTTATGAAGCGTGTATCGAGGCTTACTTACTCCATTAAGGTGAATGACGTCACAAATGACGTCTGCAGGCTTACTGGCTGTTTGGAAGCGGACCTCAGCAGAACAGAGGATTGTCTTCAGTACTGAATCTCCTTTAAACTCCACGTGTAACGAATTCCGCAGGAGCTTCATTCTAAAAAGTAAAAAAAAGAAAAAAAACTGATTCTAAATCTACGCGGAGATGAAAAATGTCGTTCGGTAATAAAATGAATGACGTCGCAATCGCCTCAGTAATTATGAGATTATTAAACAGCTTTAACATAATCATCTCGTGTTTTATTGCAGTAAAAATGGTAAAAAATAAAATAAAATAAAAAGTTCAGGCGATGACAAAAGGCCGCAACGAATAGTTAAAGTGGCATTCGAGGCTGTGACCAGCAGAGGGGGCTGTGTGCAATAGGCTGTAACTAGCAGAGGGAGCTGTGTGTAAATAGGCTGTGACCAGCAGTTGTGACCAGCAGAGGGAGCTGTGTATAATAGGCTGTGATCAGCGGTTGTGACCAGCAGATGGGGGCTGTGTGCAATAGGCTGTGACCAACGGTTGTGACCAGCAGAGGGAGCTGTGTGCAAATGAAGCATTTATAATACATTTACATTAGTTATTTAGCAGACGCTTTTATCAAAGCTACTTACAAATGAGAGAACAACACAAGTCGGTAGTTATGAAAGAACCCAGCTGCACTGTAGAATCTTCAAACCTGATCATTATCCGGGCGGCACAGTGGCTTAGTGGTTTAGCATGTTTTTCCCGTGTCCGCGTGGGTTTCCTTCGGGTTCTCCAGTTTTCTCCCACAGTCTAAAAACATGGATCAAGTCAATTGAGTTCTCCAAATTGCCCCATATAGAGTGTGTATGTGTGAGTTAGTGTGTGCCCAGTGATAGATTGGCGTCCTGTCCTGAGTGTATCTGCCCAGCGCCAGAAACATTCTCCCCTGGATGGGCACGGGGAACACCCCCGCGACCCTAATAGAGACCCTCATTATCCTATCCTGCACCGCACCCCACCCTCCTTTTTTCCATCAGGTGTTTGTGAAAGAGATGCGTTTTCAGTTGTTTCTAAAAGATACCAATTGACTCCGCCTTACGGACAGAGTTGGGAAGATCGTTCCACCATTTTCCAGTGGTGAACACAACAGAGTGAGAATTATTCGCACCTCTGTGAGGTGGAACCACCAGACGACAATCATCACTAGAGCGAAGTGAACGAGTCAGAGTGTATTTTTAAAATATTGAGTGAGAGTAAGAGGTCTCGAGAATTGAACCTGATTCTGAACCAACTGGACGAAAGGCTTTAAGGCTTCATCTGGTCATCACTACTCTTTATGTGAGCGGAGGTCACATTCACTCACCTCATACATGAGGAGGAGGTTACTTACACACAGAGGTAGCGAGTGTTTCCTCTGACCTGATCACAGTTCCTCAATTTGCCTCCTATCCTGGTCATACGCCCCACTGGCACAACTGGCCTTGTCCTAAAAGTTCAGCCCCATTCAGCCATTTCTCATGTCTGCTGCATCCGGGGTCTTTAAGGGCTGTTGACCACCATCATCTGCGGCAGGAAACACAGATTTCTACTATTTTTGCGTCTCACTGCACAATTGATCATTTCCAACGGTCAGGACGGAGACCCGAACAAAATCTTACTGTCGTCCCGATAGAGCTATGAAGCTGATTTTTCTATTGTTTGTTTACACTTTACGATGCACCTGCTTCAGCTTAACTGCCCCATATTTGTTGATTCATATACAATCATGCAAAACAGTCTCTGATCACGTGGTGTAGTAATTACCCCGACACGCCACTTATACTGTGACAGTGCGCAGAGAACATGGAACCTGCTGCGTTGGATGTGCAGATGTGATTTAGAAAGGCTCGCTCTTAAATTTACTGAGTTCTATGATATCATTTGCAGTTTTAACTGTATGGCCTTTACTGACATCTTTAAGGGGCCGTGAGGCCTGAAGGTCTCCGGGTCCTGGGCGCCGCATATGCCGTGGGTGTGGTATATAGGCGTGGTAGCTCAGTGTTTAGGGTGTTGGGCTATCAATCTGAAGGTTGGGGGTTCAAATCCCAGGTTTACTGAAGTTACCAATGTGGGTCCTTGAGCAAGACCCTTAACCCTCATTGCTCCAGGGATGTTGTGATGAACCCTGCGCTCACCTTGTAAGTCGCTTTGGATAAAAGCGTCTGCTTAATGACCAAATGTAATGTAAATGACCAAATGTGGTAGCTCAGTGGTTAGGGTGTTTGCCAGCAATCTGAAGGTTGTGGTTCAAATCCACGCTAATTGCTCCAGTGATACATTATGTGGGTTTTGACCTCAACCATCAAGTTGGCATGGATCAAAGAGTCTGCCAACTGACCGAATCTAACACAAGGCAAAACAGAGAACCAACAGTGAGCCAACAACAAAGAAAACAGACGAACTACTGTCTGATGAAACTACACAGTCCATCTGATGAGTTGAGGACATAGATGATGAAGCAAGAGTTTGGCGTGTCTAAACTTCTTAACGGTACTGTACTTCTAAAATGCGAATTATATTATATCCCTCTCAGCACTAGGGACTCCAGGTTCGAATGCCAATCTGGGTGAAGTTTCCATGTTCTTCTCGTGTCCGTGTGGGTTTTCTCCGGGTTCTCCGGTTCCCCCTACAGTCCAAAAACATGGATCAAGGTCAATTGAATTCTCCAAATTGCCCCATATAGAGTGTGTCTGTGTGAGTGAGCGTGTGCCCAGCGATGGATTGGTGTGCTGTCCTGGGTGTATCTACCCAGCGCCGGAGACGTTCTCCCCTGGATGGGCATGGGGAACCCCACCGCGACCCTAATAGAGGATAAAGCAGAAGATAATGGATGAATGGACATCTCATCATCTTCCACTTAATCCTATACTAGGGACATGACTTCACACTATATAGGGCCAATTTAGATAGGGGCAATTTAGAGCAGCTAATTCACCTTGATCCATGTTTTTGAACTGTGGGAGGAAACCGCAGAACCCGGAAAACAACCCACGTGGACACAGGGAGGTGAAGTGGTGGACAAGTTAATTGAATTCTCCAATTTGCCCCATATAGAGTGTGTCTGTGTGAGTGAGTGTGTGCCCAGCGTTAGATTGGCGCCCTGTCCTGGATGTATCTGCCCAACGCCCAAAACGTTCTCCCCTGGATGGACCCTAATAGAGGATAAAGTGGAAGATAATGGATGGATGTATAGATCTGAATACATTTCGCAGCACAGATTTACATAATAATAACAACTGAGTGATGATCCATCCATCTATTATCCTATTAGGGTCGCGGGGGGGGTTCCTCATACCCATCCAGGGGAGAACATTTCGGGCTGGGCACACTCTCACTCACACAGACATGCACACAAACACACTCGATATAGGGCAATTTTGGAGAACTCAATTGACTTGATCCATGTTTTTGGACTGTAGGAGGAAACCGGAGAACCCGGAGAAAACCCACGCGGACACGCGGAGAACATGTAAACTCCACCCAGATAAGGATTCGAACCAGGAATCCCTAGAGCTGAGAGGAAAACATGCTAAACCACTAAGAAACCGTGCCGCCCCTGAGTGATGATGTAATTTGTAACAAATAAAGCAGCACACTGAGATGTTTTAATGCATGATGATAATTTATTCACATTATACACACAGCATTTAAATGCAAAGAACTGCTAAAGATCGGCACTGGTTATTTTAATAAACACCTTACTGCTGTGCAAAGTGCAAAAAACAGCCCTATAACCAAAGCACAACGCGAGTGATGTTTCAATTCATCTCTGGTTTATGAATACTAACTATACAAACAACTAGTTGCATCAGCACTTTTGCTTTTGAGTTTGGGAAAGTCTTAGAATAATCTGTTGGGTTTTTATTTGTTTAATGCAAAGACCTGACCTGCTTTGTACTGTAATAATTCAAGTATGAAAGGCACATGTATGACAGCTGTAAGACATCCCAACACCTCGGGGTGCAGTGTATACTACTGGTTTACAAAATCTGATTCCTCTAACACATGTCTGGCAGCATCTTGGAGGCCCGGCACCGGAGGACTTTGAGGAAACTGTCGATCTTGTGCGAGTCCCTGCGGAAGCAGGACAGGAGGAAGTGAAAGTTGACCAGGCGCGAGATGTTGTCCTGACCCAGGTCATTATTGAAGAACGGGACAGCGGAGAGAGACTCGGAGGCAGAACCCATCTGTAAAGGAAGCAATTACAAAGATTACAATTTTAAAGAATAGTTTGGTTTTCTTTTATTAAAACATACTAACTTTAAAAAGTCCAACTTTGATTCCCATCTCTGGGCAATTTAATTTATTTAATAAAGCATTTTCAAACAGCATCAATGAATCGAAACCCGAAGAATGCATCATAGGTAACAAATAACATATATATATATATATATATATATATATATATATATATATATATATAAATAATATACTCATATATTCATTCATTCATTATCTTCCGCTTTATCCTCTATTAGGGTCGTGGGGGGGTTCCCCATGCCCATCCAGGGGAGAACGTCTCGGGTGCTGGGCAGATACATCCAGGACAGGGCGCCAATCCATCGCTGGGGACACACTCACTCACACAAACACACTCTATATGGGCAATTTGGAGAACTCAAATGACCTTGATCCATGTTTTTGGACTGTGGGAGGAAACCCACGCATGGGAGAACATTGAAACTCCAGCCAGATGGGGATTTTATCCGGGAATTCCTAGCGCTGAGAGGCGAACGTGCTAAACCACTAAGCCACCGTGCCGCCCTATTCTAATATATACTATATATAATAACTTATATATAACTAATATATATATATATATACTAATATATATATAAAACCAGTCAAATGTTAGGACACACCTTTTTTACTCCATGTTCTTGGTTCCATGTCCTGTAAAGATGGACATTGTAGTTCTACAATTCCAATTTCCTATCTCAGCAGTGTCACTGAGGTGTTTAAATGAAATTACAGCTGCACTAAACCCCCCACCACATCAGTGTCACTGCAGAACTGACAATAAACAATCCACCACCCAAATGATACCTGTTCTGTGATGCTCCTGAGAACCAACAGGGGGCGAACAAGAACAAAGAACACAGATGGACTACAGTCTGTAATTGTAGAACTACAAAGTCCATCTATATGATAAATGGAGGGAATGAGGATGGAGCCAGAAGGGGGCGTGGCCTAACTGTGTAGTTTATTTTTTTAATCCTCATTATAGGTCTGGGGGGGGGGGTGCTGAATTGGAGCAGTCGCAGTCCTGCATGCAGTCACTTGCAAAGCATTTAATCATGCAGTCACAGACTGAGGTAATGTTGTCAGAGATGTCAGCACTGATTAATAATCATTATATTTTATACTTTGTGGTAGCAACTGCTGTCAACATTTAAAACATCAAGGTCGGAACGCGTTCTAGAGCAGAGCTTTGTTTTAACACTTACATTCAAATGAATTCAAATACATTTACAGTATAAAAGAGTTCAAATCTGATGGTGTTAATTTAAAAAGTTTTGAAAATCTAAGGTTTCATCTTTAAGAGTTCTTAAAGCCAAAGGTTTTTCTCTGAATGGGCATGGAGAACCCCTCTGCAACCCACATAGAAGATTCAGCAAAAATAATAGATGGTTGGCGTAACGTTCAGAGCACATTCAAGAAAGCTTTTGCCGATGCGAGGCTATTTTTGTGATCAGCTCTCTGTGCTCACTCGAGTAAACATGTTTGCAAGAGTGCATTCGCTCGCGCACAATTTTTAAATAGTGGTTTGATGCAGTGGCATCAAGGGCAGGTGGCTTAATGGTTGGCACGTTCGCCTCTCACCGGTTCTCCGGTTTCCTCCCACAGTACAAAAACATGAATCAAGTCAATTGAGTTCTCTGAATTGCCCCATATAGAGTGTGTGTGTGTTTCTATGAGTGAGTGTGTGCCCAGCGATGGATTGGCACCCTGTCCTGGGTGTATCTGCCCAGCGCCCGACACGTCCTCCCCTGGATGGACATGGGGACCCCCCCACGACCCTGATATAGGATGAATCCGAAGATAATGGATGAATGGATGGGTTTGACGCAGAAAACCTCAGATCCCTCAAAGCCTTGTGCATCCCTCTCACTGTCCATTTTAAAATCTAGTCTTAAAACACTTGGCTTTTAACACATCACGATTTTACATTGGTTTTGAAAAGCTTTTTAGTGTTTTACTTGATGTATTGTTTTATTGTTTATATTGTATTTTCGTTTTTATAATTTTAAGTTTGAACACGGTACAGCACTTTGTTGCAGCTGCTGTTGTTTTTAAAAGTGCTTTATAAATAAAATTGAGTTGAGTTGAGTTGATGTTTGGTCGAGGTAGATTTTGGTACATTTCATTAATTAATTCAATTAATCATGAGGGACGGCAGCACGGTGGCTTAGTGGTTAGCACGTTCGCCTCTCAGCGCTATTGATTTCCAGTTGGAATCCCCATCCATGTTCTCCCCGTGTCCCTGGGGTTTCCTCTGGGTTCTCCGGTTTCCTCCCACAGTCCAAAAACATGGATCAAGTCAATTGAGTTCTCCAAATTGCCCCATATAGAGTGTGTGTGTGTGTGTGTGTGTGTGTGTGTGTGTGTGTGTGTGCCAAGTGATAGATTCGCGCCCTGTCCAGGGTGTATCTGCCCAGCGCCCGAAACGTTCTCCCCTGGATGGGCATGGGGAACTCCCCGCGACCCTAATAGAGGATAAAGCAGAAGATAATGAATTAATTAATTCATTAATCATGATTTGTAGTTTAAGTGTCTGACCTTGTTTATTCCCATCACCGTGTTGATCCAGCGTCATGACGCCGGTCACAACAAAATCACCTTTAGTTAGAGGTGATATAACCTGTGACGTTCTCCCCTGGATGGGCATGGGGAACCCTCCCCCCACGACCCTAATAGAGGATAAAGTGGAAGATAATGGATGGATGGTTGGACATCTCATCATCTTCCATTTAATCCTATACTAGGGTCGTGACTTCACAGTATATAGGGCCAATTTAGATAGGGGCAATTTAGAGCAGCCAATTCACCTTGATCCATGTTTTTGAACTGTGGGAGGAAACCGCAGAACCCGGAAATAAACCCACGTGGACACAGGGAGGTGAAATGGTGAACATGCTAAGCACTACACCACGGTGTCGCCCACCTAAAAGACAAGACCCCATCTTACAAGGTGTATTGTGGTACTAAATTCTAAATTGCCTCTATAGTGTTTGTCTGGCTGCATCTGTGTGAGTGAGTGTGTGCCCAGAGATAGATTGGTGTATCTGTTCAGCAGCTGAAATTTTCTCCCTTGGATGGGCATGGGGAACCGCCCCAAAAGGATCCCCATGGACCAGCGACTCTATTAGAGGATTAAGTGGAAGATAATGAGATGAAACGCTTCTTTTACGCTTCTGCACCCGATTCCAAGATAAAAGTTTAAAGAATGCGCTGGTTTAACACGTCCACTAAGAAAACTCTACGGAAGGTGGTGGCTTATTGTTTTAATTACTGAAACACAGCCTCGTGGCAGTTTTAATCACCTGACACCCTTTCAGCAGGGTCTTTAACTCCGAGTTACGTTGATTACATGACATGACCTCCGAGTTGCTCTGGGTTAGGGCGTCAGCAAGACGTTGTAAATGTATGTAACTAAGGACTTTTACATACTAAATACTAGACATTCCTGCAGTTAAACGCTCTTACACCCAAAGGCATTACAGGACCCATAGATCTACTCGGGCACGGTTCAAATCCCGTGTCTTTTAAAGTGTGTTATAAACTGTTTTACAATCCCAGGTTCTTTACTGATCTTTTAAGGTTATAACTTGTGTTTCTTGGGCTGCACCCTCGAGTTCTCTCTGATGCTGCCCTTAAAAAGTCAGACAAGTTAGCCCTAAAAGGTACATTTGGAGACAGTGGAGGCTCCATGTACCCTTCTTTCTGAGAGGGCAGGAACTTCCCTCACCCTGCCACCTGTTACTGCCACTGGCAAAATTCTGCTGTTAAAACTGAAACAACTATTAGAGAAGGTAAAATATAAAGATACTGATCTTTATGGAAATTGTTATCTACGTGATTTTAAACAGTTTTACACCATTTATGCAAATTATAGTAACAAAACCTGATAGCCACAGACTGCAGCCTCTGAGGTACTGCAGCGTACCACCTGAGAACATTATACATTTATATAAACAGGAGTTTACAGGAGTTTTTATGACATCCTATTCCATGTGGGTTCCCTCTTTAAGGCTTTAAAGGCTGAAGAATCATGCTCATTCATCCTGAAGAACATCTGTAAGGTCAGACCCCACATACCTTATTGACAAGGCGCTCGAGACCCGCCCCCAGAGTGTTGCTGTGGTCCTGCAGTTCCCTGGTCTTACTGTTAATGGCGTTGCGTTCTGGATGAGGCAGATTAGTGGCTTCGGATGAGAGCAGAGCCAGAGGATCGGACCAAGCCATCAGCAGAGAGCGAGCCAAAGACAGGAGTTCGTTCTCCTTTAATAGGTGGAGGAGATGGAATCCAGTTAATGTTTATCAACATCTGGTCACCGTTACGTGACGCACATTGGAGGAATTGTCCTGCTGCTGGCATTTACAGCTAAGCATTGTGGCCAACCAACATCCTGTAAAGATTGACTTTGTAGTTCTACAATTCCAGACTGTAGTCCATCTGTTTATGTTCTACAGTACATACTGCGTACATCCCCTTTACTCTGTTCTAATGGTCAGAACCCCAATAGTAGCACCACAGAGCAGGGATTATTTGCTTGGTGCATTATTCCTATCCCAGCAGTGTCACTGAAGTGTTTAAATGAAACTACAGCAGCACTGCTGCACTAACACCCCCCTCACCACATCCGTGTCACCGCAGAACCGACAATAAACAATCCACCACCCAAATGATACCTGTTCTGTGGTGGTCCTGAGCAAAATCTACCCGCTGAGTACTTTTTTAGGTTTATACATCCAGTGTATTGTGTACTTTGTGATTTGCAGCCTTGCTGCAGATCCAATGAACCACTGGGATTAAGTTGAGGTACTATGTTCAGACATTTTCCTTTAGTGTTTTTACTACAATTTAAAATTTTTAAATGACATTCATCTGAGCAATGCTTTTACAATATGCATACATGAATACGTGCTGTAAATCAGGTTGTCATGCGTTTCTGAATAAAAGGAAATGTTCTCACCGGGACTCGGAGGGCCTGGTCTTTATCAGTGGGAATCTGGAGGGAGGCGGTGTGGCACATGGACGGCTTCATGAGTTTACCTCCTATAGGTGGGAAGTTAGAATCCTGAAAGGGCAAATATGTAGAAAATAGCAAAATAGTCAACAATCATTTAATGTTAGCTGTAAATCTACAGTACAGTTATAATTCCTACCTAATTTAACTCAAATTTAATTGAAAGCTGTCATCTATAAACAGTTTTCAATGTAAACCAGACCGCTATCGATGTTTATATAGTGCTTTTTGCTCTACAACAACATCGCAAAGTAACGTTACAGAACCGGAAGGCCAGAACTCTACGAGAAACATTACACTTTATGTAAGGTTTATGAAGGAGCTCATCATCTGGACAGAATTACCCCCAATTCTGCAACAAGGACAGTTCTAAGTGATCCAGTCATAGTGAGTGTAACCTATGGGTCTGTCATGGGTTGTAGAAAAATACCGCAGTCCCCGGAGAAAATGCACAGGGAGAACATGCAAACTCCACACACAGGTGAACCTTAGTTTTTTCCAACAGTGAATAAACTAAAATGATTCCAGGTTTGAATCCCAATCTGGTTGGAGTTCCCATGATCTCCTTGGGTCCACGTGGGTTTTCTCTGGGTTCTCCGGTTTTATCCCACAGTCCAAAAACTTGAACTAAAGGTCAACTGGCTGCTCTGAATTGCCCCATATTGAGTGTGTGTGTTTGTGTGAGTGAGTGTGTGCCCGGTGATGTATTGAGGAGTGTGTCCTCTACATTTAACCCATCTGTGCAGTGAAACACACACATATACTCACACTGAGTGAAATAAGATCACCGCCCCAGGGGTGTTTACACCCACTGTTTTGGGTGTATTTGCCAAAATATTTTCTTCTAGATGGGCATGGGGAATGCCCTTGCGACCCCAATAGAGGATTAAGCAGAAGAAAATGAGAATCAATGAGATGGGTGATGTTTCCCGCCTCTTTCCACCGTATCTAATGGCTAACAAACTAATAATCCTACCGCAGTGTGGCAGCGCGCTTGTTCAATTTGTACTTTAACCTGTGATTAATAAACCTGAGCTGAAATAAAAACGATATAACTACGAGACCCAGCAGGGTTCAGTGATGGTCCTGTGCACCCCCAGTGCAACTGTCACTCTGCTGGTTTCCTCACCCTCCAGCAACACTTTACTAAACAAGTTAGAACGTTACGGCTTTAACATTTTAACTGTCTTCTCTTTGATCCCAAATTCAAATGCATATGTGTATGGTGCGTTCTATGCAAATGAGCGCACTTGCGTCAGTAACCAGCTCGTCCAGGTATAGGACTTGGTTGGTCTTCACTTGCCAGGTGCAATCTCACAGCCGTACACTTCAGACAATTAAGACATAAATCCTGTTAATTATCATGCAAATGAGATGAGGATGCGGGCGCAAACATTAAATCTGTCACATTTAATTTAATTTGTTTTTGGGTGTATCACGTCTAAGGCACCCATATAAACAGAGAGAGAGAGAGAGAGATGTTTGTAAGTGATAAACTGACCAGATCGTTGGTGAGGGAGGTGCTGAGTGAGTGCAGTTTGTCAGAGAGCTGTGAAGCTCGGTCCAGCAAATCACTTAAACTGACTGCGTAAGTGCAGACCAGGATGCACATCAGGACAGGTACTGAGCGATGAAGAAAGAGGATGACATGTTATATGAATCCAGATGACAGTTCGGGAATAAAAAAGTGTTGATGAGATAATGAGAAGATGACTGACAGAAGATGATGAAGAAAGAGTCTTTAAAACAATGCAGGTTTAAATAAAGATGGACGCGTACCTGGCAGGCAGAGTCTGGTATTTCGAGACATCCTTCACCTTCCGATCCTTTTTTCTCTCGTCGAGCCAGCGGTTCTCTTCGGTTCTTTGTCACATCCTCCTGATTCTTGATATATACTCTCCTCCGTCTTCTCTCATCTGTGTATGCAGAGGGTCTCTCGCTAACAGCAGACTGTCTGCAAACTAGTTTGATCCTGAATTGCCCAAATGAGAAACATTGTCGTGGGGTCTGGACTGATGAATAGCCTCAGGTGGTTTTACCGGATACAGGGAGTGTCCGGGCAGAACTCCAACATCACTTCTGTAAATTCATGAGGGAATGAATATTGAAAAGAAAACAAGGCTACGGCTAATTAAGTGCAGAAGGAGCTTAAAGGCGGGTTTAATGCCAGTGAATTGTTCCAGGGGGCTGTACACCCACAAACTGGTTTGAAGTGTGTTTGTGTGCGTCTGAGGGTGCGTTAGTGTTTGTGTTGTGTCCCATGAAGTCAGTCGTGACACTCTCTGCACTTTGACCGATTGTTTGTAACCACAACACGGTGGTTGCTTAACTCAAACCAGCTTCCACCATGAAGCCTTCTCGCATTTTTATGGTCCAAGATCCACTCTGCCTTTGTTTTTTTGCAGAAGTATTTGTGTTTGGGACGTAGATCTTCGCATATCTTCCCAGAAATAGACCTTGTGGCTGTTTGATGTAAGAAATCTGAAAAGACTTAAGAGTACTACTCCCTCCCTCAGGCCAATCAGAGTGCATTACTCTGGAATTTGGTTGTCCATTGTTCCAGTTCAGACCAGATAGTAATTGCTGCAAACTACAAAGAAAGCCTGCTGATGGAAAAGATCGGGTTCAGGCATGATGGCTCTTAAATGAGGACTGTTTACTCACCCGCTGTTAATGCAGCTGTGCTGACGTTAATCACATTACCAAAACATTTGCTCCTAATGAAAAGCTTCCCCTCTGCTCAGGTGTTGCTTAATCGAAGATCAACAGCAAACTAATCAATGCCCAAAAACAATTTTAAGATATTTAACTCTCGGAAAATAAAGTTTATGGGTAAAATCTGCCTTTATGTGTAAAATCATGGAACTGCAACCTCGAACAAATAATAGTGATCTATTTTGTGCAGAGTATTCACACAAAGAAAAGTGTGAGGAGACGATTACAGATTGTAATGGTATGATTATTGTCTTTTTTTACAATAATCATGATAATATAATTATGAAATTATAACGCAATATTTAGAAAAGACAATGCCTTTTAACAAAAAATTTTATTAAATTGTTTTTCTGTTTTTTTAATTGTTTACCTATTTTTTATTAATTTTTTTGTTTCGTCTTGACATTTTTTTTTATTGTAACGTTTTTACAATATGCATCACAATTCATTGTCTAATTCTTAGTGGGCAGCCTTGTATAAGGCATCAGTGAAGCAATTTGTGTTAGGTTAAGGAGACTTCAGCCATAATAGTAGGAGGGTTTGGGCATTTGACCCTTCAGGGGGCTGATTCTTGCGACTGCCTACGAATACCACAGATATTCACGTGTATAATGTAAAGTCCAGTTATGAGATCTGTATAATCGCCTGCAGTAGCTTCTAGGAATTTATTGATTCTAATGTACGTACATTTAATATACTTTAATATAGGTACTGTCTTAATATGGAATCATTACATTTACATCGAGTCATTTAGCAGAAACTTTTATCCGAAATTACTTAAAAATGAGAGAACAGAGAAGTCAGTAGAACCTGCTACACTGATCATAATCATTAACCAATTTGGTTTCAACCCCTAGGTTTAGAACTAACTTATAACTACGTTCTTCTAGTAAAGATGTGTCTCTTGAAGATGCTGAGAATGCTCCATGGATCATGCACCATGTACCAGTAAAAGTCATAGGCTTATGGTTAAGGAACCAGCCTTGCAACATGAATGTCCCTGGTTTGATTCCCAGTCCTTCAAGTACTATGACTGAAGTGCCCATTGTCCTGTAGACTGGACTGTGCATGTTAACTGCTACAGTTTAATAAACCCAACTGAGACATTAGAAAGCACCCTGTATAAACCTGGAATAGGCAACGATGTCTACCTGATTTTGAAACATTCGTATAGTAATCTGAGTCACATGTGTATTTTGCGACGTCACAGTAGTTTGCGACGTGTTGGTTGGCAGCTGTCCACCCACAGGTCACTGCTTATTGTGAAGCAGCTTTCATCTGTATATAATGAGTAGTCAGCACCATGGAAGTGCCTTCTGGAGAACACACCCACCACCCTCCTGTTGACCTCACATCCGTATGTTAGTTGTAAGTGTATTGAAAGGTGTTGATAGAAATGCCCACTTAATTTGACAGTTGTAATGCATTGTTAACCTTTTTGCTAAGTTTAATGCTGCTGCAAATGTCTATATTAATATTTAGTCATTTTGCAGAAGCTTTTATCCATCGTGACTTACAAGTTGACAATGGGGGTCAGGGTACAGGGTCAGACATGTTACAGCACGCTGGAGCAATGAGGATTAAGGGCCTTGTTCAAGGGTCCATATTGGTAACCTTAGAGGAGCGACCTTAAGATTGGACTCTGCCGCAGAGTGGCGACACTGTAAATGCTGTTCCAGCCTCTGAAGCACGACAACCAGAGTGTTTAGGAAACAATAGAAACAGTCTATAAATAGAGACACAAAAAGTTATAAGATGGTGTGACATTATAGTGAATAAATTACAGGAATGAGGTTCGACGTGTAGTTGAGTACAGTTACACCTCTTTTCTGTGATTTATTCACGATACACAACCTCGAGCGCTTTATTGCACCATTAAACAGTTGCTAATACATTATACCATTAATTAAAAACAAAATTATTAACATGCTTAAGTCCGGATTTCAAAGTAAACATTGACCGCTGAGTAACAGGCTGGCGGTTTAGTGCTCATCAGGAATCGGCTTCCTCTTTATATTAATCTGTATTTCCATTTATAATTAAAATAATGTATCGTATTTCACACATTGAAATGAATGTGAAGCGCTCAGAGGTGTGTGGTATGGTCAGTGATGTCACGGCTGGACAAACGGCTCAGCCAATTAGATTTAAGGAGCAGAACTACCCGTTTTATAATGTATGACAATGTGAAGCTCACTGCGGCTGCACCTGCCCCCATGTGACATCCCTCAATCACACTGTCCGCTGGCCTCGGTTCTCCAGCTTGGGGTGCTCCCTTCAAACAGTGAGTCAGGAATGAAATCTACAGCACAGATAAGAATCAGTAATGTCTTGCAGAGCAAGAAAAAAATATATAAGGTGAGCCAATGGCTCTTCTTCCCTTTTGCATGTTTTCCTCAGGCAATAAGGGAGGACTTACAAGTCTTGTTCTAAATAAAAAAAAATAAAAGCATACGTGTGACCTATGATTTTCCCTTTAATAGGACAGTAGATTTTAATGGACTGATACATGTTCACATTCCTTATACTCTGCCCTTTTTAATGACCCTACTATTTGCTCCTAAACATCCACATTGTATCAGATGAGATACAGATGTGATAAAAAGATGATCTCTTTTTTTTTTTTTACAGATTCATGTCAAACGGATTCCTCTGCTATAAACTCTAACGCTCTGTGTTTAAAAGTGTAAGCATGCACAGACCTGAAAATATGCACTTCATGAAGGCAGAGGGAGGGAAAAAATAGAATAGAGTAGCAGCATTAAAAGGACAACAACAGCAGCAGGTTTTTATTTGGTACTTATTATGGGCATATACAGAATATTTAGGGTCGCGGTGGGGCTCCCCATGCCCATCCAGTGGAGAGAACGTTTCGGGCGCTGGGCACATACACCCAGGACAGGGCGCCAATCTATCACTGGGCACACACTTACTCACACAGACACACACACATACACACTTGGGGCAATTTGCAGAACTCAATTGACTTGATCCATGTTTTTGGACTGTGGGAGGAAACCGGAGAACCCAGAGAAAACCCACGCAGACACGGGGAGAACATGGAAACTCCACCCAGATGGAGATTCGAACCGGGAATCCCTAGTGCTGAGAGGCGAACGTGCTAAACCGCTAAGCCACTGTGCTGCCTACAGAATGTATATGACATTAAATTAAAATGCACATTATATTATTTCATATATTATGTATATTATATACAGCGATGGATTGGCGCCCTGTCCTGGGTGTGTCTGCCCAGCGCCCAGCGCCCGAGACATTCTTCCCTGGATGGGCATGTATCGTATTGCGCTTTATTATAATTTGTCAAGCTCAAAGCCTTTAGAACTTGGGAAAGTCATTTTGACATGTCTCATGTCTCCTTGTGTAATAGAATTTCAGGTTTCATTTCATGATGCTGTGTGTTGACTAAAACACTTTTTTTGAAGCCCATGGAACTATGCCTTTTTACATAATGGCTTCCTAAATAATATCACTTTCACACTTGAACTTGAACCTTATACATTATAACCCCCCCCCCATTCCATATGAACTTTTTTTATGAACTGTTATGAATAAACCTGAAGTTGTTCAAACTGAGCCATTCACATCATTTACTCTGTTGCTCTGACTTAAGGGGGGGGGGGGGGGGGGGGGGGGGGGGGGGGGGGGGGGGGGGGGGGGGGGGGGGGGGGGGGGGGGGGGGGGGGGGGGGGGGGGGGGGGGGGGGGGGGGGGGGGGGGGGGGGGGTAACACCTGCTGCGTGTTGATTAAATGCAGACAGGAGGGCAGCATCGCGGTTTGGAACAAAATGTACGACTCTGAGGTCTGCGTTCAGCTCCGAGGGACTTCATCTGCGTTTCTGCTTTCTGTATTTTAAGAAAACGCACTTTAATCAAAATCGGGTTGCGATGATTTAAATCTTGCATCTAGATCAGATCAATAAAAAGAAATCCAATCACTCTGCTGCTTTAACGAGCTTAACGCCGCTTCTATCAGACAAGAGAACGAATTAAAGAACACGGTGGGAAAATGTTACAGATTAAATATTACAGCAGGTAGAATAATATAAAAGGTATAGATTATTAAAGACATTATTGACCCGTCTGCAGTTTTAATACCACATTTACATTTAATCATTTGATGCTTTAGCTGATAAGGATTATTAAATTCTTTTGGGGGGGTGATAGTCTTTGTTTTGTAAAGGTTATATTAGTTTATCCATACCCGAAAGCCACTTTAAAATCACAAATTGCTATTTATAGTTCATATAATAATAATAATAATAATAATAATAATAATAATAATAATAATAATAATAATAATAATAATTCATTCATTCATTCATTCATTCATTCATTATCTTCCGCTTATCCTCTATTAGGGTCGCGGTGGGGTTCCCCATGCCCATCCAGGGGAGAACATCTCGGGCGCTGGGCAGATAGACCTAGGACAGGGCGCCAATCCATCGCTGGGCAATAATAATAATAATAATAATAATAATAATAATAATAATAATAATAATAATAATAATAATAATAATAATAATAATGCTTTAGGATCCTCACATTATTCTCGTTTTTATAATGACCTGCTGTGTGTTGGATGATTCTTGCCAGGTTTACGGGAACGTTCCTGTTTTATTACTGCTCTGGTTCCATAATGAGACAACTGACCAATATAAAATGTAGATCTACGAGTTGTAACGTTTGAGAAACTTTAAGCTTTATTTCAGTTTACAGCATAAACATTCTCAACAAATAGTTTATTTAGGTTAAACGCAAAGTCGCAAATCAGAGGCGCGATTTAACGTGAAGTTTGGGTTAAATTGTGTTTCCTTATTTTTGTATGTTTTATTGTACATTAGACAACGTCAAAAAGCACTGTATAAGAGTTTTTAAAACCCCAACGTGTGATTTATTTCACAAATGAAATAAATTAAACATCCTTAATGATGCTGATTCTCACAAAAGTAAATCGATGTAATAATCAGCGTAATTAATGTACTGAATACATTGTAAAATGTAATGTAATGTAATGTTGTAAAGTGTAATGTTCTCATTCGTAAGTCGCTTTGATAAAATGCAAATGTAAATATATAATGTAAATGAATACACGGTTAATTTCTAAACCTCGAGGTAACTGTCCTTTTAAAAGATCATATGTTAGAGAGTCTAAAAGGTTCAACGTGGCTTAATGTATTAAAACAGTAACATAAAACAACACACCTCACTCATTCATTACTTTTAATTATTACTCTCTACTTACTGTTCTACTAATATTTACCTTTAAAAAGGAAAGTAATTTTTTTCATAGGGTTTTAATGTGAATAAGTCACAATAATACACAACCTCGAGCGCCTTATTGGTTTGATAAAGCGGTTATAAAAACACTATAATAAAAAGGTTGACTTCACAAATGTGTTTACTTGAAACTTAAATTAATAATAATTTATTCCGCGACGTAATCTAGTGCAGTTGTTAAAGTGAACATTAACAGATGCTGATTAACAGTTTAGTTTTCATCGGCAAATTGCTCGCTGTTTATATGAATCTGTAGATTTGCATTAATGTTACATGATTTAAAATAATGTTCTCACGTTTCTTCGCTGCTGAGCTGAACTCTTTGGATCGGAGCTTTTTCGTTTTGTCGTTGCGTTCGCAGGAATCTTTCGTTCACCTGATAAATGTTTAAAACGACGAATCCGTAACATCTACCTTTAAAAAAGGTTTAGTAATAATTTGTAGTCAGAAATTCTTTATAATTAATTTTATTCAAGTAAAAAAGTATTTTACATTTAAAATGTTTTTAATTAAAACTAATTAAGTAAATATTAAAACATATAACTCGCTTGGAAATAGAATCTTCGCATTTTACGATACTCTTCTAAAACGTTTGTGCTTTGTGATTTTCACGAAGCTTTTCGAGATTCGTCTTTTCTCTTTTACTTTTTACTCTGAGATTAAAAACGAGAATCCACATCTAGATTACGGTCAGAAATAAAATCATCCTCATCTTTTTTAATTTAATTTCTGAAATGGAATCTGTCGTAGTTATAATCGCTGGTTTCATTTTTCCTGTTTCTTATGGAGAAGATTGTTTTTCATTTTACTGTAAAACCCGACGGCAAAGATAATAAAAATAAGAATCAGATTATAAATAATACTAATAATCATAATAATAATAGCATACTACTACTATTAGTACTACTAACAATAATATTAATCATCATCATAATCTTAATCAAAACATAATATTATACTAATAATTATTATAAACATGATAATAATAACAACAATAATAATACATAAATAAAGAATTATATGCACTAAGGACATTAAGACTTAGGATTTGGTTTAATTCAAGGTTGAACAAAGTTGACAAAGACAGAAAAGCAAGGTAAAAGTTTTGCATAATTACTTGTATTCTCCCCTAAGGCCAGCATGTTGATTATTTTTGGTATGTGAGGAGTTTAGAAGTCCTACCATCTGCCACCAGGCTATAAAGAGGGAAACAGAATTTGTTGTATTGACTGTTTACACACGAAAGAAAGCCGTTTACAACTGTTGTTGTCTTCCTACAACATACAAATTGTGTTACGCTCAGGTTTCCATGTGCTAAAAATACAGTTATATAGAATATACAATAAACTGAATAAACCTGGTTAAAAAAACCTAAAATGTATACATGAGGTTGTTTACATACAGTATGGGATTGTTGTATGATATAATTTACAGGAAATGCCTTTGTGTGCATATGATACAGGTCAGTTAAACCATGATTGTGATGGAATTAAGTTTAATCATATAAGAATGAAACTGTCTGTGGCTATGGCTAAAGTGTTATTGGGCACGGCACTTAACCCCAATTGCTCCCCGGGTTCCATGTACAGGGCTGCCCACCACTCCGGGAATGTGTGCTCACTTCACTCAGTGTGTTTTACTGCATGAATAAGTTAAATGTTGAAAACTAATTTCTCTGTGTGTAAGTACAGTAGGATAAATAGATCACTTTATTTTATCTTCATCTTATGAAATCAAAAGTCTGTGTGTGTGTGTGTGTGTGTGTGTGTGTGTGTGTGTGTGTGTTGTCTATACAGGTCTTTCAGGACCCTGTAGATGTTGAAATATGTATTTCAAAATTAGAATATTTTTGCTCCAATTACATATAATTATAATAAAACAATCTTGTTCCCATAGACACACACACACACACACACACACACACTCTCACACACTTTGGAATGTTCCTAATTTTCCTTTGGGATCAATAAAATAGCTATCCATCGACATTATGTTATGTTATTTACATCTGTTGAATATTTCTATAACTATAACCAGACCTCGTTTTAGACCAATTGTTTTAAGTTGGGTGGGGAGGGGGGTGCCGACATCTTTTTGTGTGTGTGTGTGTGTGTGTGTGTGTGTGTGTGTGTGTGCACCCCTCAACCCTCTTTGCTGCAGGGATGCTGTGATTAACCCTGTGCTCACTTTGTAAGTCGCTTTGGATAAAAGCGTCGGCTAAATGACCAAAAGTAATGTAATGTAAATTAAAAACATTATAAACAACAAGGTGGCACGTGGCTTAGTGGTTTAGCATGTTCTCCTCTCAGCACTAGGGATTTCCGGTTCGAATCCCCATCTGGGTGGAGTTTCCATGTTCTCCCTGTGTCTGCGTGGGTTTCCTCCGGGTTCTCCGGTTTCCTCCCACAGTCCAAAAACATGGATTAAGTCAATTGAATTCTCCAAATTGCCCCATATAGAGTTTGTGTGCGTGTGAGTGAGTGTGTGTGCCCAGCGATGGATTGGCACCCTGTCCTGGGTCTATCTGCCCAGTGCCCGAGACGTTCTCCCCTGGATGGGCATGGGGAACCCCACCGCGACCCTAATAGAGGATAAAGCGGGAGATAATGAATGAAAGGATATAAACAACAAACATCAAACAGATCTTTTTAATAAATCCTTTTTTTCACATACTGATTAACAACAACTTAGCGCAACCTTTAAACAGTAAGATTAATAAATAATCTTACCTTCAAAAATGAAGTGGATTTAAAGTGATGATGACGTATAAATTAAAAGAAACTTTTAATATGCTCTCTCTCATCAGGTGAGGGTTTTTTCTTCTTTGTTCTCTTGTATATTGGAGATTAACATTTTAAAATGGTGCCATACAGCTACCTGTTGTTTGGGAGCAAAGATATATGGACAATAAAATAAAAGTTATTTTATAAAATAGAAAAATATATAGCACTAATTGTTCTCTGTTCTCTATTGGTCAAGAATATCACAGAACATTTCAATATCATTTAGGTGGTGGATTGTTTATTGTCAGTTCTGCAGTGACACTGATGTGGTGAGGGGGTTTTAGTGCAGCAGTGCTGCTATAGTTTCATTTCTCCACCTGTGAGAATTACAGTGAGTGACACTGCTGGGATAGGAATAAATAATACCTACTAGTAGTACTAATATTACTACTTACAGTAAGTGGAACTGAGAACACGGACAATAAGTGGAACAGAAAAGGGGCGTGTCCAAACTTTTGACTGGTATATCATTTAATTGCAGTGTGTTTTGTATTAAACAATGACAATAAAGTTGATCCATCTATCTGTCTGCCTGTCTGTCTTATATATTAATCTTTACAGACTCATTTAAATGCAAATAATACAATAATGTCTTGAACAATAGTGATATATTTGGGTGTCTTATTCTATGTTCTTGAAACGTTTGCACTGTAATGAGTTGCCTGATTTATGAAGAATGTCATTTGAATAAATTATGTGAGCTGCATCTCAATAGAACATCAAGCTGTGTCAAGCTTCAAGACAACGGCCCAAGCACATAATCATCACACCAGAGAAACTTTAGGAATGTTTAAATCCAAGTGAGGACCTCGAAGCACGTTTACAGGTGTGGTTTAGTATAAAACTTGTCGGATCTATTGATCTGGCGACGTGTGGTGCATTTTTTACTTTCCCAATACATGTTTAAAATAACTATTGTATTATCAACAATTATATTGTTATAAAATCGTTATTTATCACTTTAGAATTTAATAATTTGTTATTTTACTTGTCTTTACTTGCTGTGCTCCTACAGCCTCAGATCATTCTTGTTATTTTGAGCAACAGCGTCCCCTATTGATCACAAACTTGAACAACTACAGGTTTCTCTAACACTGAACTTTAATGAAAACGTTAAAGGGCTTCTCCAGAGGACAGCGATATTGATTTATTTTCAATAAATCGTCGAATGCTTTATGTGGTCTGCAGTTTCTTAACGTTTTCAACTTCATTTCAGACGTTCGCCTAAAAAATACTTGCCAACGAGTATTAGCATTATGAACAAGCAGTTTTTTGTTTATGATCTTGGATAAATGTTGGTTGATTAATGTTTATGCTGTGTTTCATTCTGTTGTCCTCTTTATCTCCATATTTAAATAAATTAGTTTTCCAAAAATGCCCATCACGTTCTGTGGTAAATAAATCTGATCTACATCACTGAATAATAAGAGTTATAATACATGTTTTTTTTAAATCTTGTAAATAGTGTGTGTGTGGGGGGGGGGGTAGTGCTACTGTGGCTATCATTCATTCAATCATTCATTATCTCCCGCTTATCCTCTATTAGGGTCGTGGTGGGGTTCCCCATGCCCATCCAGGGGAGCACATCTCGGGCGCTGGGCAGATAGACCCAGGGCAGGGCGCCAATCCATCGCTGGGCACACACTCACTCACACAGGCACACTCTATATGGGGCAATTTTGAGAATTCAATTGACTTGATCCATGTTTTTGGACTGTGGGAGGAAACCGGAGAACCCGGAGGAAACCCACGCAGACACGGGGAGAACATGGAAACTCCACCCAGATGGGGATTCGAACCGGGAACCCCTAGCGCTGAGAGGCGAACATGCTAACCTACTGTGGCTATCGTATATGTAATATGTAATGTGGAAGTTGTTTTGTTTGGTGTTCTTAATTTTTTTATTTAGTTAGTTTAATTTAGGCCCAGATCCCTTATTCCCCCTCTGTCCTCTTTCAAAAGTGCACTTTTATGAGTGTATTTATACATCTTTCAAACTGTTGTTACATTCTTTTTGTTTGATCATTCATTAGTAAACGAACCTGAGCTTCGGCAGAAGAGCCGTTTGTCCCGCATTGTTATTGAAATTCAAACTTTAAAGTTTTAACTTTTAAGTGTGTTTTATAATCCGACATTGGATGGCTGTGTTGTCCGTTATCGGGGGAGAGGCGGGCTGTTTGAATGTCAACCAATCGGGAACGCGGACGCATGTTAAGGGCGCGCCCACCAACACAAACGCAAATTATATATATATATATATGGAGTTTCCATGTTCTCCCCGTGTCTGCGTGGGTTTCCTCCGGGTTCTCCGGTTTCCTCCCACAGTCCAAAAACATGGAACAAGTTAATTGAATTCTCAAAATTGCCCCATATAGAGTGTGTCTGTGTGAGTGAGTG
>JAFMOD010000052.1:636773-669495 GCA_019802435.1 Corydoras maculifer
TTGAATGTCAACCAATCGGGAACGCGGACGCATGTTAAGGGCGCGCCCACCAACACAAACGCAAATTATATATATATATATATGGAGTTTCCATGTTCTCCCCGTGTCTGCGTGGGTTTCCTCCGGGTTCTCCGGTTTCCTCCCACAGTCCAAAAACATGGAACAAGTTAATTGAATTCTCAAAATTGCCCCATATAGAGTGTGTCTGTGTGAGTGAGTGCCCAGCGATGGATTGGCGCCCTGTCCTGGGTCTATCTGCCCAGCGCCCGAGACGTTCTCCCCTGGATGGGCATGGGGAACCCCACCGCGTCCCTAATAGAGGATAAGCGGAAGATAATGAATGAATGAATGAATATATATATATATATATATATATATATATATATATAGCAGTGCTTTGGTGTCCCACACAAACATAGTCTTTGTCCCACATCCGGTGAATTGGAATCTAGTCACCCTAGTGTAATGATGCGCCTGTCCTGAACTATTCAACTATCATGAGTTTTACTTTACTTTATCACTTTCACTAAATTACTTTGAAGTATTACTTTAAAAAACGTACCTTTGTATTGTTGTAAGATGTTTTGCATCGCGTATCGTTGCAATAAAGCAAAAAAAAAAGGTAACACGAGGCGGAACCAAAATTGGGAGACGTGTTGCACTCCCGGCCGAGTTGCTGGTTGCACCTTAGCTGTACACGCTGCCACGCACGCCGTGCTCAGTACAGCTCCGTTTGGAGGAGTTTGGCCCACGCGTGGGAAAGATCCACGCAAATCACCCACGCTGTTCTTATTGACATCATCCGTTTTTGGAGGATTTTGGTTCCCTGTGATTTACAGCAGCACCGGAGCAGCGCGGGTGGATCGAACACGGAGGCTTTGTCGGTAAGTTTGTTTATGTTCCGATAACCAGAGCGTTTTACAAACACGTGGCCGACTTAAACTTAATCTCCGTAACTTTAGAGCACTAAATTAATTAAACCTTCTATTAAACCTATGAGATTGTAAATCAGACAGGAGCGAATCCTGCCGAAGCGTTGCGCATGCGCAGTAATCCCTCACGTTTTAACTTGCGTACCAGACATTCCGCAATAAAGCGGCATTAAACTTATTTTATTATTCATTTGTTCAAGTTAAGTCTTTATACAACCTTCCCACATACTCCTAAACCTATGGAAATGTTGAAACATATAGAGCGCATATGTATTTACCCCCCCCCCCCGCGGGGGTTACTATGGGATTAGTGAACCCTGCTTTAAAGCATTTAATAAAAGTACAAATGATATACAGAATAAATATACAAATGAAAAAAAATCTTTGCACCAAACCACAAGGTCCAGAAGCTGAGGTTGTGGATATCATTGTAAAATTTAAAATGAACCTTTTTATGAAGACGTTTTTTTTTCTTTGGGGGACAAATAAATGAATAATGCATATAAGCCCCTGGAAAGAGGACCTTGCTTAGAATAAAACGTATGAGCCCATGATAGAGGACTTAAATAGGCGAATGAACCTCTTTCAAGGGACTTTTTAGTTAAAATCTATGAGCTTCTTCCGAGGGATTTCAAATTTATAACACATATAAGCCCCTGGTAAGAGGACATTGCTTAGAATAAAACGTATGAGCCCATGATAGAGGACTTAAATAGGAGAATGAACCTCTTTCACGGGACTTTTTAGTTAAAATCTATGAGCTTCTTCCAGGGGATTTCTTATTGGCTAATTTATATGAGCCCCCAAGAAGGTTTTATTTTGAAAAGAAAAAAAATTCCCTCCCCCCTGCACACCACTATACTGAATTCGTACAGATGTCCATTCATTTTGTGTACTGTTACACCCCTAATCAATAGGTACATAAGCCAAGATTGAGAAAATGAATATAGAATTTAATAAGTATGTATAAAGTGTATATAAAAGTGTTTTATGAGGATGTTTTTTTCAATAAACTTTTCTTTGGGGGACAAATAAATTAATAATGCATATAAGCCCCTGGTAAGAGGACGTTGCTTAGAATAAAATATATGAGCCCATGATGGAGGACTTAAAATAGGCGAATGAACCTCTTTCAAGGGACTTTGTAGTTAAAATCTATGAGCATCTTCCAGGGGATTTTAAATTTGCTAAATTATATGAGCCCCCAAGAAGGTTGTTTTGTTGTCAGTGTTATTTAGAAAATTAAAAAATATCCCCACACACACACACGCCACTATACCGAATTCGCGCAGAGGTCCGTTAATTTTGTGTACAGTTACACCCCTAATTAATACGTCTGTGAGCTAAGATTGAAAAAATTAATAGTTCGTATCCTGTATAAAAGCATTTTATGAGGATGTTATTTTCAATAAACCTTTCTTTGGGGGACAAATAAATTAATAATGCATATAAGCCCCTGGTAAGAGGACGTTGCTCAGAATAAAACGTATGAGCCCATGATAGAGGACTTAAATAGGTGAATGAGCCTCTTTCAAGGGACTTTTTAGTTAAAATCTATGAGCTTCTTACAGGGGATTTCTAATTGGCTAATTTATATGAGCCCCCAAAAAGTTTGTGTTGTAGTTGTGTTGTAATGTTGTGTGCATAAGTATGCAGTAAGTTCTGTTGATAAAAATAGCCTGAGTTGGTAGATAATGTCCGAATCAAACCGATTGGTAATAAATTTTGATTTGTTTCCACAGTGCCCAGCGATGGATTGGCGCCCTGTCCTGGGTCTATCTGCCCAGCGCCCGAGACGTTCTCCCCTGGATGGGCATGGGGAACCCCACCGCGACCCTAATGGAGGATAAGCGGAAGATAATGAATGAATGAATGAATGTTTCCACAGTGCATCGTTCTGATTGAGGAGCCAAATCCAGTGCAGTCATCCCTGTCTAAATTAGGTTAGTGTACGTTTTTTTTATTTTTCCACAAACTCTGGCAAATGTCTGCTTTCTACATATATGTAAATACACCCTATTTGTAGTCAATTTGGTCTTAATAGAGTAAATCTATTTCTGGTTTTTATTTTTTCAAAAGGAGTTTGGCAACAGCCTGACCCGGTAAACTGTTTAGTTAATAAAGGGAATGTACTTCTTTGGTGTGTGGTTTATTTTAATGCAGGCAGTATTAACACAAGATTACTATTAAGATTATTGGGTGACTTAAGGAAAAAGAATTTACTCACCGCTGTACCGAATTTGTACTGAACTGTTAAATGTTAACTGGTAAATGGGGCGGGTTAGCTCAGTGGTTAGGGTGTTGGGCTATCAATCTGAAGGTTGGGGGTTCAAATCCCAGGTCCACTGAAGTTACCAATGTGGCTCCTTGAGCAAGACCCTTAACCCTCATTGCTCCAGGGATGTTGTGATTGACCCTGTGCTCACCTTGTAAGTCGCTTTGGATTAAAGCGTCTGCTAAATGACCCAATTTAAATGTGTGCCATTACACCTCTAATTAACAGGTATATGATGTAATGTTGAGAAAGTTGTATTAAGAATTTACTATTGAGATTATCGTGTGACCGAACCTTTAGGTCCATACCACGGTGTGAACCGAAACATGAATTTTGTGTACTGTTACGCCTCTAATTAATAGGTACGCAAGCCAAGATTGAGAAAATAAATATAGAATTTAATAAGTACATATAAAGTAGATATAAAAACATTTTATGAGGACATTTTTTTCTAATTGGCTAATTCAGATGAGCCCCCAAGACGATTGGTTTGTAGTTAGTAAGAAATGGTTTGTGTGCATAATTACGGACAGAAAGTTTATTAATATTAAAAGTGTTGCTAGAATGAAAGTCAAATTTCTTCCTATACGAAGAAATTGTATAATTTGTTGTAAACTTTTAAGATAATTAAGGAAATACTTATTTTGTTTAAACTAAGTTAAGGGTTTAAAGTGTTTTATTATCTGTTTATTTTGATCTAAGCTGTATTAGGAATTTACTATTGAGATTATTGGGTACTGAATTGGTACCGAACCGTGCGGGCTATACTACAGTGTGAACTAAACTGTGAATTTTGTGGACTTTTACACCCCTAATCAATAGGTATCAAGCTTTATAAGCCAAGATTGAGACCATGAATATAGAATTTAATAAGTACATGTAAAGTAGATATGTGTTTTATTAGGATGTGTTTTCAAAAACCTTTTTTTTAGGGGATATTGCTAATTATGCTTATTTTTAATGCATTTATGAATCAAACATTTTATTATAATGTTTGAAAGCATTTAGACATTGAAGGTTGTGTATTATTGTGAAAACCTAACACCTCTTTCCGTGATTAATTCACAATAATGCCACACCCTCTCATACCTTATTGCTTGGACAGAAAGGCAGTCGACACAACCAAAGTTTATTGTTTTTATTTTTAAAAAAATGCAGAAAAATTCAATACACATACTAATGGACAATCCTAGTTATTCATCACCCAAACCAGCGATGAACACGGAGGTTGCATCCCAACATCACTATGAATATTAAAACTATGCCGTTTTACAGACGCACAGTCCTTAGTCTTAATGAGACTTTTTGGAAGGAACATCTTGAACACTGATTTGAGGGCTGAACACCGGGATTAGGGTTGAACCGAGCAACCGTTTTAGACATGAGAGAGCTGGGCATTGACCAAAAAAAAAAAAAGAAAGAAAAAAAGTGAAGTTTCATACCGGAACAAAACCGATGACTATCCACAACGTTTAAGAGCTCAACCCTAAACTGGAATGTGGGCTGAAGTGGCACGGGTCTGAAAATAAACCCGAGCACAGCGCCCTGTACAGTCAAACAAGGCCAACTTCTCCAATACATTGCACAAATGGGAGAACAGGACAGTGAGAGGATTCGGCCAATCTGGGGGCTGGGATTGAAACTGCAGCCTGAATTGAACAAAGATGGTGGTCTATCAAATAGCATTTCAAAAATACACCAGCGACTGCCGTGCACGAGCTCCATAGGCAGCAGTCACACTGATATGGAGGGAGCAGACAGTCACAGGAGGCTCTTCTTTAAGATCTAAGCATTACAAAAAGAACAAAAGAGGAAAAAGGTGGAGGGATGAAGGGATGCGTGGCTGGACTGACAGAATTCATGACTGCAACGACACGGCTGGACATGAACGCTATGTACAGGGGGATCCAGGAGACAGTGCAGATTTGAGTGTGTGCGTCGTGACCGCTGCGTCGCACCGGGCGGGGGATGAAGAGTCGGAGAGCAGAAATCCAACGGAGGTAAAACTAAAAAGGTGTTCTGTGAGCCTACCGCACAATAAAAACCGCCACGCCGAGTCTCCTGGCTGGGGCGCGGCCGCTGTCCTTAGAGTACAAACTTAAAGTGTCCGTATAAAAGCCCCTGTAAGCCTAGGACGAGAGCGCTAAAATAGACGAGGCCACACGCAAACCATGCACTGAGCTCCCCTGGAAGGTTCCCGTGAAACCCCACCCCTGCACCACAGTCGAGAGGAATCTAACGCATCCGGTACTCCGAGGTCTTCGACATCTCACAGAGCTGACCCTTGAAGTCGATGTCTACCGTGAAGTCCAGGTCTCTCTGTTAAAAGAAAGAGATGATGTAATAAGGTGCATGATCAAGATACAACACATGGTGGCATCACTGTAGTGTGGACAAACATCCACCACCTAAATAGCTGCACTGTGATGATCTGGGTTAACACATCACATGAGGTGATTCAGAGACACTTATTTAAAGGCAACTTGCAAGCGTTCAAACTCGATGCTTTGTGTAAGAGCACGACAGCGCCCCCTGTAGCAATAAGGGTTAAGGACTTTGCTGAAGGACCCACAACCTTTAGATTGATAACCCAACACTCTGAGCACTGAGCTACCACACAACATGCTATAATTGTTACAACCATAGTTGATAATCTGGAATACCAAAATAAATATATATATATATATATATATATATATATATATATATATATATATATATATATATATATATATATACACAAACACTCCTTCACCATCTATGGTAAATATTCAGAACCTTATTTCTCATGTCCGATGGATGTCAGTTAGCAACGCCATGGCAGTTATCACTTTTTTTTTAAAAGACCAACTTCACACTAAGTCAATACACTGCCCATAATGCATTTTGCTCAGAATCTTTTTTTTAATATTTATATTAAATGAAGTTATGTTGGGACGCTGTAAATAAGTAAGAGACTCACATTGTTCTTTATGTTGGGCTTCATGCTGATGGTACCAAAGATCTCCTCGCCGGTCTTTACTGTGAGATAATCATCCAGATAGAACACCGTCTGCTTCCAGTGAGTGTATGGAGACTCCGGACCTGAAGAACAAAATTAAAACCACATGTAGAGTTAACAAGGACATGTAACACATGAGACCAGTTATTTAGTGTTTACACTCTCAGGCCATCAGTTCCATTTCCTGTAAAGATAGACTTTGTAGTTCTACAGTTCCACTCTGTAGTCCATCTGTTTGTGTTCTACAGAACATACTGTGTACTCTGTTCTAATGCTCAGGACCCCAATAGTACCACCACAGAACAGGGGTTATTGGGTGGGTGCATTATTCCTATCCCAGCAGTGTCACTGTGGGGTTTAAATGAAACTACAGCAGCACTGCTGCACTAAAACCCCCCTCACTACATCAGTGTCACTGCAGAACTGACAATCCACCACCCAAATGATACCTGTTCTGTGATGCTCCTGAGAACCAACACCACAGATGGACTACAGTCTGTAATTCTAAAATTATAAAGTCCATCTGTATGATAAGTGGAGGACAGGAGGGGGCATGTCAGAACATTTATAGCCTTAACAGCCAGGACCATATGACCCTCACAAAGCAGAAGCCATTTAGGTGGAGATGCTTCAGTACCACTGTGGTGCTGGATAAAGGGGATAAACAAAATGCACATACAAATATGTACATCTCTGTGGTGGGTGGAGCTTAAACAGGGACCATGATGGTAGAAACGAAGAGAGGTACCTAATAAATTACATGGAGTAATCAAGGCTTACAGTGTTACAGATCAAGCCCACAGTAGAACGGGGAGGGACTCACTGGTGGAGAAGCCGGTCCGTTTGTGGCAGCGCGTGAACTCGATGTTGAAGTAGGTAACCAGTGCATGAATGTAGTCGTTCCTCTTGACCTGCAGGCAGAACGGCGAGGTAAAGGACAGATCCTCGATCTTCACCGTGTAGATATCAACCTCCTAGAATACAAACAGGTGGACAACACCACGTCAGCACTGTGTGAACACTGTGTGAAAGAACGCTCGTTATTTAAAGCACTACGATAAAATTGTTTACCTTTATTAAACAGGAACTGGTAACAAGCTGCTTTGGGTCCACCACGTCCACCAGCGGCTCCTTGATGGCCACCTCCTTGATGCAGGACATATCGAAGCCGTAGACGTTCTCCCACCCTGCGACGGGAAACCCGAACGGTCAGTCACTCACATGAAGAATAAAAATATTAATAAGATTAGAAGCATGTGGTGCTTACAGTGGATTTTATAATCTTTGTACTGACGATCCTCGATGGCAGTGACGTACAGAGTGGCCCGGTCGGGGAAGATCAGCCCGTCAGGTTTCTGAAGCAGAGACGAGAAAGTGTAATGAACAGGAAAACGGTTTTAAACGCTGACGGTCTCATTTATAAGACAGAACGCAGCCTTACCAGCCACTTGTCTCGCGCATAGATGACCGTGTTGAGCATGGACTCGTAGAATAGACAGTAACCCATCCACTCTGAAATAATGATGTCCACATGTTCCACGGGAAGCTCCACCTCCTCCACTTTTCCCTTAATGATGGTCACAACTGAGGAGAAAGCAAGCGGCCATGATTAAAGATTGATCCACTGCAGGAAATAAAAAATATTATAGCAATAAGGTACGAGAGGGCGTGGCATTGTGACACTTAAAATAAATAAATGCATTATTACGCATGACACGCAGCAGTGTGCAGTTACACCTCTTTCCCATGATTTATTTACATTAATACACAACCGTGAGTGTCTTCTATAAATTGCACTTCTGGTTAGACGCCAACTACATTTCATTGACCCTAAGCTTGTGCTCTGCACAATGACAAACTTGAACCTAAACTAATTTAATCTTATTGTGTTTTTAAAAACATTTAACACCTTATAAGAAAAAAAAACAAGCTTTGAGTAGCAGAAGATCAGATTATTAATACTTTTTTTTTTTGCTTTTATAAATCAATCATGTCCATTTAAGGTGAACACTGATTGCTGAATAACAGGTTTCCCTTACAATCAAACACTGCCATCTAGTGGCAAAATTACAGAACGTTCAAAAAAACAGCAGGAAAATTTATATTTCACACATTAATACGAATGTGAAGCGGTCGGGTGTGTTATTGTCAATAATGTCACAGATGGAAAAAGGGCTCAGCCAATCAGATTTAAGGACCGGAATTACCCATCTAATAAATATAAGTGGAACCTCAGTTTTTGTTGAATTCGGATTTCACCAAGATTCGTTCATTGATTTTCTCTGTAAAGTAAAAGTGAAGTGAAGATATCGCTTTACCTTCAGCAAAATCATGGGTCCAAAAACAAACAAACAAAAAAATCTGATCCAGCAGCACATTAAAGAAAGAGCAGGAACATGAGTGATTTGATGAAAGACATTAAAAAATTAATAAATAATAAAACAGCATTAAAATTGCTGAAATCGGTCACATGTACATCGCCGCCGTTCCTTCAGTAGGCCCCACACTACACACTGCACTATGGGTTTATTTTATGGAGAACCTCTCTGTAGATACTGCATCAGTCTTTAGGTCATGCAGTTCCAGAACTTACTGTGATCCAGCTTGTTCGCCTTGACGATCTTTACAGCGTAATCAGAAATGCTGCTGCACTCAATCTGAAGAACAACAAGAAAGATAATAAAGATCACTCCACAGACACTTAAAGTGACTTACAACTGTGCCATGGTGCTTGAAGTCAAAGAACAGGCATTAACTTTTATCTACCAAAGGGGGCATGACAAAGTTTAAAGCATTGAAGAAAGGCAACTTCCTCTCCCTCACTGGTTTAAACCTGCTGCTCAAAGAGTTTTAAACTTTTAACTCATGTAATTATAAACCAGGTCCATGTAAGTCAAGTGAACCCATTAAGCCAAACGGAACGTCATGATTCACTCACCCCAATAACTTTCTTGGCGCCGGCCTTGGCTGCGAACATGCACAGGATGCCCGTTCCACTGCCTACATCCAGGACCACTTTATCCTTAAACAAATGCTTATTATGAAACATGGAGTTCCTGTACGTGAGGGTGCGCACTTCGTCCTTCAGCATCTCCTACAAGTGATCAAAAAATGATGAGGCAGAGTTCCCAGTAAAAAAATAATAATGTGTGACTTGAGTGTGGAAACAGCGCTTCACCTCATGAATGCCAAAGTGAGCGTAGGAATCAAAATAGTAGTCCTTGGACGTCATGTCTTCAGCAGCAGGCTTTTCTGAACTCTCTCCCTGGGATACCTCAAGGAACAAGAACCAAGTGTTACACAACAACTTATAAACCTATGTAGTGATCAACCGAACGTCGCAAGCATTTGCCCGGAGTACTACAGTCAAGGATGCTCACTGAACCCAGATGCAGCCACTGTTTTGGAGAAAGTGCAACATATAACCAACTAAATATGGAAACCTGTACCACAATGCCTTCCAGTGCAGTGTGTGCTGATCCTGATATCAGCAGAGGTTTGACTCTCTGCAGTTACTGAGTCGGCAAAACACAACGTACCTCAGCACTCAGTCCTGTTACATAACTTCATAGCGGAGTTCCTAAGGATCTCCACCTACTTAAAAAAATAAAGCCCATTTGTTTTTGCAAATATTTGTAAAGGCAAACTGTATGCTTACATACTGGATGTGACACCTGTACCAATGGAACCAAATTAAATGCCTGAATTGTGAATAAGGGGTGTGTCTTAACACTGCATGTTTATATAGTGTGTGTCCATCGATGTACTGGCATCATGTACTGGGTGTATCTGACCAGCACCTGAAATGTTCAAGGGGAACCCCACAACCCTAGTAGAGGATTAAGCAGAATATAACGGACAGACGGATATAGATTTTTCTGCCATATATATATGCGGCATGGTGGTTAGCACATTTGCCGTTTCCATGTTCTCCTCGTGGGTTTCCTCCGGGTTCTCCGGTTTCCTCCCACAGTCCAAAAACATGGACCAAGTCAACTGAATTCTCTAAAATGCCCCATATAGTGTGTGTATGTGAGAGTGAGCCCAGTAATGGATTGGTGCCCTGTTCTGGGTGTATCTGCCCACCGCCCGTGATGCCCCCCACCCCTAATAGAGGATAAATTTTTATATTATATATATAAATAAAAATCACTCCTATTTTCTGAGTGCACCGTTATGATTCTAATGAAATCTCAGTTTTCTTGAGGGAACCCTCCCAAAGGTATTATTTTGAAAATAAGAGAACTGTACAATTTGTTCATATCTGTTAGGGCCATAGTTGTACAGTTCTCTCATTTTCAAAGTTACGTTTGCACAGCGTAAAAACATAGTTAAATTTGATGTTCATCTTTATTCTACTGTTCTTATCCTCTTCAATTGAAACTTCACGTGGAGAAGTCAGGAAAGAATTTCACTGCTGGCTGTACCATGAAGGTCTACGCATGTGACAAATGAACCTGATTCTGAATCAAGTTTTAGCTGATCTAATCTAATCTTTGTGTGTTGGTGTTTTATTTAATGCCGTTTTAAAAAAAATTGAAAGGCTACTAAAAAACAATAATAATAAAAAATTGTGCAGGTTTCGGGATCAGAGCAAAGCCTCACCGCTGATCGCAGCCATGTGAGCGGCTCCGCTACGTCCTCCACGGCATGCTACGCTAACAACGTGTTGCTCAGCGGACCAAAACTTCCCCGGATCCGGGCTTTATTGCTTTTTTAATTACCTGTGCGGTCGCACGCAACATCCCGTAACTCGTTCAACCAGCAAACGTAAAAGCGTTCGGAAATCTTCCCGCTCGCCGGTCAGTGTGCGAAACGCATGCCTTAAGATCGCCGAGCCCACCCGTTTTCCGGCTACTCCCGCCCGCTCCCAGCGCACTGGCTCTCCATTTTACCGCATGGTGCCCGTTGGCACCCGGACCAATCACAAGGCGGCAAGGCCGGACCGCCGCACGAATCGCAACACGCCGAGGGCGGGGTTTGGCCCCGAAGCGGGTGGAAAGCGAAAAGAAACCCATGCGGTCTCTTTTTTCGGCTGGACGGTGTGATTCAGCGAGAAATTCAGAGTCCTTTCGTGGGGAAATCTCGCGATGTTTGGTCGGACGCATTTTAACTACGGTGTGGGCACGCGAGTGCGGCGTTTAAACGGTTTATTATAATAAAGGAAATTTGGAACGGGAGTCGGGAGCGCGACGCCGGATAAAATGGATGATGCTCCATCATCGACTTCAAAGCAAGCTACGCAATTGTCCGACTTCTCGGCCGGCGACCCCGCGAGACATCGGAATGCCTAAAAGTAATTGGCGCGCCTCGCGTGCGTCGCTCCGCCGCGGCCTCCCGGGTGCCGCGGCGCGCTTTAGAGCGGCGTCTCCACTCACCTCCATCCTGTCCGCGGTCTCCGCCATTTCGCCGCCGTGAATTGTTTGAGGAGGCGGGCGCGCGCACGGCACATTAAACCCCGCTTCTTTTATCCCGCCCACGCCGAGCCGCTCGCTGATTGGTTCGCTCCGTTGCGCACCGGCCGACGGGGCCCGGCCCCTGTTTGTAACTCGGCCTTTCATTGGTTCAAACCCCGGCGTATATTTTTGAGCGCTTTTTTGATGCGCGCCGCCGATTGGACCGAAAGCGCGAATTCGTCTTCAGGTTCTTCATCCTCATCATTCATCCATCCATTATCTTCTGCTTTATCCTCTACTAGGGTAGCGGGGGGTTCCCCATGCCCATCCAGGGAAGAACGTTTCGGGCGCTGGGCAGATACACTCAGGACAGGGTGCCAATCCATCACTGGGACACACACTCACTCACACAGACACGCACGCATACACACTCTATATGGGGCAATTTGGAAAATTTAATTGACCTTGATCCATGTTTTTTGGACTGTGGGAGGAAACCGGAGAACCCGGAGGAAACCCACGCGGACACGGGGAGAACATGGAAACTCCACCCAGATTGGGATTCGAACCAGGAATCCCCAGAGCTGAGAGGAGAACATGCTAAACCACTAAGAACGTTACGGGCGCTGGACGCCAATCTATCACTGGGCACACAGACACACTCTATATGGGGCAATTTGGAGAATTCAATTGACTTGATCCATGTTTTTGGACTGTGGGAGGAAACCGGAGAACCCGGAGGAAACCCATGCGGACATGGGGAGAACATGGAAACTCCACCCAGATGGGGATTTGAACCACTAAGCCACCATGCCACTGGATTCTTTATCGATTGTTGTAATTTTAGTCTACATATGTTTAATGTGTAAAGCACTTTGGCCAACTTCAGTTTGAATGTGCTATATAAATAAAGGCTGAGTTGAGTTTGGACACTTAGTAATGTGTGTATGAACTCATGTTGAGCCACATTGCAAAATGTTCAAGTCAACCTGTCCAGACTATAGACTTTATTGATAATGTAGCAAAGGGTTTTATGTTTAAAGGTATAATGCATATTTGACCTTATATGCTTATATATCTTAATGCTTTATTAATGTTAGAGTATACAGACTACAGCAGTTCATTCACACAAAAAAGCAATTGATTGATTATAAACCAAACATTACATTTTTGCAGTAATTTCTTTATTACTGGGAATCATTCAGCTTGTTAGAGTGTCTTAAGTGTCACTTAGGACACTTTGCCATTCGTGATCTGATCAGTGGAATGCTCAACCGGTGACAAAAAAATTGGTGTAATTTGGGCCGCCACAAAATGCTCTGTGATGAAGCAACAAACTGCCAGTAGGGGCCGCTGTTACAACGACAATGAAGACGCTACATCCGCCATTCCACCTGTTAATCACAGCCAGTTTGTACCTGCGTCACCAACCGTTCTCATTTGGATGGACATGGGGCACACCCCCACACCACCCCACCCCACCCCACGACCCCAGAAGAGGAATTAAGCAGAAGATGTTGGAATTAAGGCGGCACGGTGGCTTAGTGGTTTAGCACGTTCGCCTCTCAGCACTAGGGATTCCCGGTTCGAATCCCATTCTGGGTGGAGCTTCCATGTTCTCTCCGTGTTCGCGTGGGTTTCCTCCGGGTTCCTCCCACAGTCCAAAAACATGGATCAAGTGATCAAGTCAATTGAGTTCTCCAAATTGCCCCATATAGAGTGTGTTTGTGGGAGTGAGTGTGTGTCCAGTGATGGATTGGCGCCCTGTCCTGGGTGTATCTGCCCAGCGCCCGAAACGTTCTTCCCTGGATGGGCATGGAGGAACCCCCCCCCCCCCACGCGACCCTAATAGAGGATAAAGCGGAAGATAATAAATGAATGAATGTTGAATTCGCGGCACGGTGGCTTAGTGGTTAGCACGTTCGCCTCTCAGCGCTAGCGGTTTGAATCCCTATCTGGGTGGAGTTTCCATGTTCTCCCCGTGTCTGCGTGGGTTTCCTCCAGGTTCTCCGGTTTCCTCCCACAGTCCAAAAACATGGATCAAGTTAATTGAATTCTCAAAATTGCCCCGTTTAGAGTGTGTCTGTGTGAGTGAGTGTGTGCCCAGCGATGGATTGGCGCCCTGTCCTGAGTCTATCTGCCCAGCGCCCGAGATGTTCTCCCCTGGATGGGCATGGGGAACCCCACCGCGACCCTAATAGAGGATAAAGCGGAAGATAATGAATGAATGAATGAATGAATGTTGAATTCAGAGCTCTCATCCATCGTGGTTGCCCGCCATTGATGATGTTTCCCGGACACTTTGTTGTCTATTCAGTAAAACGCGTTAAATTCTTTTGGAACAAAACCGCCAACTTCTGATCGTATATTGGAACATAACAAAGATAATGAATGAATGAATGAACATTAAACATTAGTGCGTTCTGTGTTCTGACTATGTAGCTGGAATGCTTGTATGTCGCCTTAAAGGAAAAGAGCGTCTGCTAAATGCCCAAATGTAATAGAATGTCATGTAATGAATCAGTTCGAATGAACTAACTCGACTCGTTCCAAACACCGTGTGTTAACGACTGAACTCGGTGAATCGATTCGAGCGGGGCGGGGAGGTTATATGTCCATGAGGTTATATATGACTTCGTTAAAAATGAGCTTATATATTTAATACCGAGATAAAATTAATGTAATAAATACCAAAAACATAACATTAAAGTTGCCCTGGCAACTGGCACCCTGTGCTGGGTGTATTTGCCCAACGTTCTCCCTTGGATAGGCATGGGGCACACCCCCACCCCACGAGGCTAGGAGAGAATTAAGCAGAAGATAATGAATGAATCAACATTAAAGTTTGCAGGTACAGGGTGCGTTCTGGGTGTGGTAGCTTAGTGGTCAGATTAGTAGTTGTGGGTTCAAATCCCAGTAAATGTGGGTTCCATGAGCAAGAACCTTAACCCTTATTGCTGGGGGGGTCTGTATCAAACCTGTGTTCTGGCCATGTCATTGGGAGGTTTGTAAGTTAATCCTATCCATTATCTTCCGCTTTATCCTCTTATTAGGTTCGCGGGGGGTGTGCCCTCCAGAGGAGAACGTTTCGGGCGCTGGGGAGATACACCCAGGACAGGACGCCAATCTATCATTGGGCACACACTCACTCACACAGACACTCTATATGGGGCAATTTGGAGAATTCAATTGACTTGAGGGGGGGGGGGGGGGGGGGGGGGGGGGGGGGGGGGGGGGGGGGGGGGGGGGGGGGGGGGGGGGGGGGGGGGGGGGGGGGGGGGGGGGGGGGGGGGGGGGGTGACTTGATCCATGTTTTTTGGACTGTGGCAGGAAACTGGAGAACCCATGCCGATCCAGTGGAGAACGTCTCGAGCGCTGGGCCAGGACACCCAGGACACAATGCAAATCTATCACTGGGCACTCACTCACTCTCTCTCTCTCACACACACACACACACACACACACACACACACACACACACACACACACTCTATATGGGGCAATTTGGAGAATTCAATTGACCTTGATCCATGTTTTTGGACTGTGGGAGGAAACCGGAGAACCTGTGCCCATCCAGTGGAGAATGACTCTAGCGCTGGGCAGATACACCCAGGACAGGACGCCAATCTATCACTGGGCACACACTCAGTCACACAGACACACTCTATATGGGGCAATTTGGAGAATTCAATTGACTTTGATCCATGTTTTTGGACTGTGCGAGGAAACCGGAGAGCCCATGCCCATCCAGTGGAGACATCTCTAGCACTGGGCAGATACACCCAGGACAGGACGCCAATCTATCACTGGGCACACACTCAGTCACACAGACACACTCTATATGGGGCAATTTGGAGAATTCAATTGACCTTGATCCATGTTTATGGACTGTGGGAGAACCCGGAGGAAGCCCACGCGGACACGGGAAGAACATGGAGAACTCCACCCAGATTGGGATTCAAATCCCTAACGCTGAGAGGAGAACATGCTAAACCACCGCCCTGTGTGTAAGTCGCCTTGGATGAAAGCGTCTGCTGAAGGACCAAAATGTAATAGAATGTCATGTAAAGTAATGAATCAGTTGGAACGAACGAACTCGACTCGTTCACACAACACCGTGTGTTAACGCCCGAAATCGGCGAATCGATTCGAGCGGGGCGGGGAACCGATTCCCAGTCGTGGGGAGGGAGGGAGGGAAAAAAAAAATAAGAAGCGTCTCGTGCCCCCGTCGTCCGTTCTGTCACGAGCCGCGTCCGTCCGTCTGAAGCGACACTCACGATCCGACGACCTCCTCGCAGCCTCACGGTTTTTCACCTTAAAACTCCGGAAATATCGGCAAAAAGAATTCTGTGCGTCGAGCGCGGTTTGTCGGTGATGCGTTCCGACCGTTCTCTATAGCTAGCCGGCTAGCTGGCTGTTCGGCTAGCTGACTCGGGTTTAAGGGGAAAAGCAATCAAATAAACCCCCGAAATCTTCCCCATTCGGATTCGCGGGACTGAACGAGCCGATAAGCCGCAGTCCGAGATCGTGTTTTTGCCTCAGATAGTGATTGTCGGACGGATCAAAGCGATCGTGGCGTCGCGTCGGTTGGTCGGAGGACTCGTCGTTCGGTTTTGAATGAACGGCGTCGCGTCATCGCGGAGATCCTGACCTAAATTATCCGCTTTCCCCGGCTTTCGTAGAGCACTCGTGTCGTTCGATCGGCTGCTGCCGGCGAGGCCAGTGACGCCATTACAGCGGCGCTTACGCGGGTCGGGAGCGGCGGACGTCGGCTCGTAGGCTAGCGCGGCTGCCTTTAGCTCGTCGTTCTCCATCTGGAAGTCATTCGGAGAGAGAGAGAGAGACGCCGCAAACATGCCGGCCGTGTCGAAGGGAGACGGGATGCGGGGACTGGCCGTCTTCATCTCGGACATCAGGAACTGTGAGTAGTAGCCCTTTGCTGTCTCCACTCTTTATGTACGGGTTCGTCCGGCAATTCGCCCCGGCATCGTCCACACCGTCGGCCTCGGATCGTGGGTCACGACGAGCTGGGTTCAGTCCTTCAGTGGAATGAGGCCCTTTAATGCACATTAAAAACAGAGCCTTCTTATTTATACTCTTGCTTTGGGTTAGGGAATCAGCCTTGAGATCTTGGGGCTGGGTAGTCCAGTGGTTATGGTGTTGGGCTCTCAATCTGAAGGTTGGGGGTTCAAATCCCAGGTCCACTGAAGTGGCTCCTTGAGCCAGGCCCTGAACCCTTATTGCTCCAGGGATGTTGTGATCAACCCTGTGCTCACCTTGTAAGTCGCTTTGGATAAAAGTTTCCAATAAATGACCAAATGTAAATGAAGGTCCCCGGTTCGATTCCCATTTCCACCAATTAATATTGCTGAAGGGCAAGGCATCCAACCCCATTTGCACCAGGGTGCCATATACAGGGCTGCCCACCACTCCAGGCACATGTTCGCGCTTCACTCTGTGTGTGTGTTAAATGTGGAGGACCAGTTTGGTATTTAGTAGTAGGCATTTATTAGACACTTTTATTCAAAGGGACTTACAAGTATTCCTACTTGGTTTGGGTCAGAACACAATTTTGGCCATACAGCCCCCCCCCCCCTTCCCGAGCAATGAGGTCTAGGGGCCTTCCTCGAAGACCCACAACTTCAATGGACCCGGGATTTCTTATTTATGCACTTGCTTTTGGTTAAAGAAACCAGTCTTGCGATCTGAAGGTCCCGGTTCCCAGTCCCACTAATAAGGGCTGAAGTGCCCTTGGGCAAGGCATCTATCCCCAATTGCACCTGGGTGCCATATACAAGGCTACCCACCACTCCAGGTACATGTTCTCGCTTCACTGAGTGTGTGTGTGTATGGGTTAAATGTGGAGGACCAGTTTGGTATTTAGTAGAAGGCATTTATTAGACACTTTTATTCAAGTAACCCAACTTGGTTTGGGTCAAAACACAATTGGACATACAGCCTCCCTAGAGCAATGAGGGCACGTGTCTTCCTCAAAGACCCACAGATGTAACTTCAGTGGACCCGGGATTTGCACCCACAACCAGTTTGGTAACCCGACACTCAAACCCCTGAACTGCCACACCCCACCCGGGTGTCCCTTTTACCAGCTTTACTTACAGAGGTGGTCTGTGTAGATATGTTCTCATTCATTACGATTTTATTTGGCCCCCTGATTCTGTTTCCTATAGATCGGGACCACCGCGACGCAGGTAGGACATGGACAGTGGATTATTCTCTTCTCTGCAGTAAGATTGGCAAACCCATCAAATTCACAATAAATGTAGAAAGGAAGAGTTGACTGTTTGTTCTGGAACCACAATTAAAAGCAGATAGCAGTTGGTATCTGTGTAACAGACCTTGTTTCTTCTGTTTGGAAAGATAATGTGTTTATCAGCAGTACCCCATTTGCTCAGTGAGTCAGGTGGTTTTCTCAGCTCTCATTCGCTCTCGTTTCTTTACATTTAATGCGGGTTGAACGTTTATTTTATCAAATTTAATTTAATAAGGTTGAACTTGATGTGTAACTTATTCTTGTGCATTCATCCGATGTGACTTACAGCGTCTGTCAAAAGTTTGGAGTCTTGGACACGACCCCTTCATACTCCGTTATCCTCTATTCATTCATTATCTTCCGCTTTATCCTCTATTAGGGTCGCAGTTGGGTTCCGCATGCCCATCCAGGGGAGAATGTTTCGGGCGCTGGGCAGATATACCCAGGACAGGGCGCCAATCTATCGCTGCGATCTCCTCCACTTACTATGTATTTGAAGTTTGTAGTTTTAGTATTAATTTAGTCCATCTGTGTTCTTTGGTTTTGTTGGTCAGGACAATCGCAGAACAGGTATCGTTTGGGTGGTGGATTGTTTATGGTCTGTTCTGCAGTGACACTTATGTGGTGAGGGGGGTTTTAGTGTAGCAGTGCTTCTGGAGTTTCATTTAAATACCTCAGTGACCCTGCTGGGATAGAAATAATGCACCCACCCAATAACCTTTGCTCTGTGGTGGTACTATCGGGGTCCTGACCATTAGAACAGAGTACACAGTGTGTGCTGTAGAACACAAACAGATGGACTACGGAGTGGAACTGTAGATTTAACATGACAACTGTGACCACTGTTGTATGAACAGTTAATCTCAGAGTAAATTATTAGTTCTAAAGGGAGACCTTTTTATTTATTTTTTAGTCAGAACTTTGTGTTACCCTCGAGCCGGTTATCATTTGCATGGTATTGTTCTGTTCAAAAGAGACATTCAAATGAGGGTTGTGTGTACACTTCTCATTTCCGTCCAGAAACAGCCCCATGCAGCAAATAAACAGACAGGATGATGTTTCAGGTGTGTGGTGTAGGTTGGTCTTAAGGTGGCCTTGTTTAAAATGGCTTGTTTCTGGCATGTGTGTCATTTAAATGTTGGTTTGTTTTTTTTTGTCTAGACAGGAAGTCCATGTTTACATATTAAATTAAACTCAGATGATCCATGGCCCATTTTAAATGAAGCTGTGTGTGGAATGGTTCACTCGTTCACTGGCGCACTACTCCATAACCGCTGCTACATGGTGAACTAAGCATCCAGTCGCCAAGATGTCAAACGTTGGTTTACAGAAATGTAGTGCATGTTTGTTAACACGTTTCTGTGCTAAGCCATTTTGTTGAATACACAACAGTGAGACAGGATCACATTTAAACGTTACCGCAGCAGGCTTTAACTGTATAGTGCACCGTACGGGTTCAACTCGGCTTGCATCTGCATTCAGACCACCATGTGTCTCCTCAATGGAGGGGTGTGCTGTGTCATTACATTATGGATAAAGCACCAGAGTACTGCCTTTTATTATGGAGTGTCATGTGACAGCAGTGTGCTTCCAAACAAAGCAGCAGCAAGCACGGCTCTTTCCGTCTACAATCCAAAGCGTGCCCAGTACCTGGAGGTGTACGTGCTGAACACTACCCCACCGTGCCCACCTGTATAAATGCAAGCATTCCATATTTGTTGCTGCAGCCTGGGGAAGGCATTTTTTCATTCGACTGCTTCTTGCTGACCCACAAATTCAGTGGTTAAGGGCTTGGATTATCAAGCTGAAGGTTGTGGGTTCACATCCCAGGTCCACTGCAGTTACCAATGTGGGTTCTTCAACAAGACCCTTAACCCTTATTGCTGTGTCATTGTTTTCCATGTGTTCTGACCATCAATTCGGGATGCTTTTTGGATAAAAGCATCTCGTAAATGACGTCTCTAATGGCAAGGATGAGTTTTAGTGTGTAAGAACCAGCCTGTCTGACACAGATCCCTGACCCCGACGTGGTTTGTGAACTGGCGAACATTTGGAACGTCTGATTCATCGTCGCGAGCAGACTGCAGGAGATTGTGTTGTTGCTCTGTTGTATTGCACTAAAAGCAGACTGTCCAGTCGAGGCGGCTGTGTCTCCCAAAAAGCACGTTCTTATTCTAATTATTCATTTATCTTTAAATCTGTGAACGTTTTAAGACTGGTTTTAGGTTAAAGAGTCTCTTGTAAACACAGGAGCTGATCGCTGTCAGAAATTCATGCGTGCTCTTTCCCGCTGTGATGAGTTCTGTCGCTGCGTCTCCTCTGACGCTTGAGCCTCCGAGTGATTAGTTTTCTGGAAGCATCGCGATCTCTGTCTGAACACTCCTTCAGGGAATGAGTCAGATTACCTTTTGACTACGGGATCCAGAATCGCCGTTACGGGTCTATTAAGGTTACGTTTCATCGTTTCATTATGAATAGAGAATAGAATGAATAAAGGAGGGTGTGGATTCAGCTCTGCTCTAACTTGACCTTCCTCTCTGTTTGTAATTTTACTTTAAAATTCTGAATTAAAGATGTACACATCTCTTTACACCTTCCATTTGTTCCTTGCAGTCGCTGAAAGGAGTATTAAATGGCAGTTTATAAGCGTTATATCAGTAAATTCAGTGTGAAAATTAGGTTTCTTTATATCATTTAGTAGTTAACATCTCACTTGTGAAGTCTTGCTTTTCATAGTTTTGTGGAGATGCTGAAGTTCTCATTAAGTTATGAAGATGGACAGGATGAGGAGTAAGCTTATTAGAGGGACAGTGCAAGTGAGATGTTAAGAAGGGACGAGGTTTATGTTGGCAGAAGGATGAGAGAAAGGCCAAAGTGAAGGTGGTTTGTGAATGAGATGAGAGGTTATTGAGGATGTGGGGGGGGGGGGGGGGGGGGGGGGGGGGGGGGGGGGGGGGGGGGGGGGGGGGGGGGGGGGGGGGGGGGGGGGGGGGGGGGGGGGGGGGGGGGGGGGGGGGTATATATATATATATATATATATATATATATATATATATATATATATATATATATTATAATTTTTTTTTTCCTTATATATAAATTTTTTTTAATAGAAATTAACACAAACACACTGTGTTTAAACAGTGTGTATGTGTGTGTGAGATGTGTATCAGTACTTCTAATTTATGTTCTGGGTTGTGTACACTGTAGAGGTGGGTTCCACATCAGTCCATTTGAACAGGATTCATATGTGGTGTTAAATCCAGTAGGTAATCTCTACATGGACTTTAACCTTTAAACCCCAAATGTCCAGTTTTCCTGCCTTTTCCCCAGAAATTCTGTGCAAAGGGTAATTGCGCTTAGTTCAGCACAAATACAGATTCTAAAAGTTTAAGTTAAATTAATTTGTAGTCTTTTTTTTTTAAATTTTTTTTACAACATGGCATTATTACATGGTGGTTTTACAGAAATCCAATCTTTAACACTTAATAGTGTGTCTGTGTGAGTGAGTGTGTGCCCAGCGATGGATTGGCGCCCTGTCCTGGGTGTATCTGCCCAGCGCCCGAAACGTTCTCCCCTGAATGGGCATGGGGAACCCCCCAGTGACCCTAACTTTAGGATAAAGGTCAGTACCATGACTAGAACCATGAGAACATACCCGAGTACAGAACTCCTCCAGATGCTGATGAGCATTAAGACCAGAGATTATGAAGCGTTTATAGAGCTGTCATTTAAAAACATTCGTCAACAAAGTAGTCAAGCTGAATGCATAATGCAGCATACTAGGGGTGCTAGGGTCTATCCCAGCACTTAGGAATAGTAAATGGCTTATCTAAGGTTTAACTCCATAGTGCCTTAAAGGCATGTAATCATGTGATGTAAACGTTCAAATGTCGATGTTGAAAGAATCTGTTTCCTTTTTTTTTTTTTTCAGGTAAAAGCAAAGAGGCTGAAATCAAGCGCATCAACAAAGAGCTGGCCAACATCCGCTCCAAGTTTAAAGGAGACAAGGCTCTGGATGGCTACAGCAAGAAGAAGTACGTGTGCAAGCTGCTCTTCATTTTCCTTCTGGGTCATGACATCGACTTTGGCCACATGGAGGCGGTCAACCTGCTCAGCTCGAACAAGTACACCGAGAAACAGATCGTAAGTGCAGCAGCGCCGAACTGCCATGCGACCCACTGTATGAAGACTTAATGTGACTGTGTCGTAGAAATGCTTTGAATATATATATATATATATATATATATTTTTTTTTTTGTTAACACCTCGTCGGCACCCCATGACATGTACACTCACCACGGGCCCTAATTATCTCCCGCTGATGTTCCACCCACTACACCAACCTGTCTCACACAGGGAGTGTAAAGCCAGGGGGTCATGTGCACCTGCGCAGAGGGTGAGCGTAAACCTGCTGTAAGGTCTGCCGTTATCCGCCTGCACTTTGTACGGCGACATAAATGTCCTCCAGCGTTGAGATGATTTCGTGTCTCAGCACATTTTGGAGCCACTCCCTTTTACCTCTGTCCGTCGTGTTGCTTTGCTAAGGAATTTGAAAAGGTCATCAGATTTAGGAAGAGCACTTCCTGTACGGTCATTGTTTCACTGCTGCATTTCCTTTAAACTAAACTTTCAAAGCTCTTTTCAGAGGCCTGTTTAATCTCGACTTAAACTTGTGGTTTTAAGGATTTAAGCAGTTGTTGGTTCAGGGAGTCTGGGTTTGTGGGTTGTGGGTTTAAGAGGGTCTCTGGAGGTTGTGGGTTCAATGAGGTTGGGGTTTGGAGGTTGTGGGTTAAAGGGGGTCTCTGGAGGTTGTGGGTTCAGGGAGCCTGTGTTTGGAAGTTGTGGGTTTAAGGGGGTCTCTGGAGGTTGTGGGTTCAGGCAGCCTGGGTTTGGAAGTTATGGCGTTAAGGGGGTCTCTGGGGGTTGTAGGTTGAATGAGGTCAGGGTTTGGAGGTTGTGGGTTTAAGAGGGTTTGCGTTTGGAGGTTGTGGGTTTAAAGTGGTCTCTGCTTTAGAGGTTGCTGGTTCAATGAGATCTCTGTTTGATTATTGCGGATTTGAACGGGACCGGGTGCATCTGGATGTACCTCCAGGATGGAGGTGTGTTCTGAAAAACAGTTCATTTTTATCATTGAAAAACCCACTATGACCCACAGTGTCTCCTGTGGGTGTAATGGGTCTATGGAAGGATGCATGACTTTAGTTTACAGGCTGTAGAGGTATTCTGTTTGTGCCTGTTGCTCTCGGCGTCGTTCAGATTAGAGTCTGATCTCGGGCAGATGGTCACCAGATTCAGGAGATTTTAACGAGCATCTGATCTGCCTGCCTCAAGTGACCTAAGCTTAACCTTTTCCTAAGTTGCATTTTTATTTTAACGAAGCCTAATTATTTCTATACCAGGTCATTTGAAACCACATGCTGCGTTAGCTCGAGCTGGTCGGCTGGAGAACCCAAAATCATGCACATCTGACCATCAGCCTTTTATACACTCATTTCATGCACACGTCACATTTCAGAATCACAGATATTTATACTGTATGTAGTACCAGTCAAATGTGTGGACACACTCCATTCTTGCTCCATTTCCTGCACTTACCATATAGATGGACTTTGTAGTTCTATAATTACAGACTGTAATCCATCTGTCTTCTTTGTTGTTGTTCGTCCCCTGTTGTTTCTCAGAATAATCACAGAACAGGTATCATTTGGGTGGTGGATTGTTTATGGTCAGTTCTGCAGTGACACTGATGTGGTGAGGGGTTTTCATTGTTTCATTTCTCCACCTCAGTGACACTGCTGGGATAGGACTAATGCCCCCACCCAATAACCCCTGCTCTGTGGTGCTACTATTGGGGTTCTGACCATTAGAACAGAGTACACAGTATGTACTGTAGAACAAACAGATGGACTACAGAGTGGAACTGTAGAACTACAAAGTCAATCTTTATAGGAAGTGAAACTAATACAATACTGTAGTCTCAGGATTTTCTGCACATCAAAAAAAATAAAATGTTAAAACCGGAAAGTAGCCGTCCTGAAACCACATAGTTGATTTATTTGACACACACACAAACACACACACCATCCTTGGGTCTCATGGTTCACAGGATAAATCATTGGATTTCGCTTCAGTGCCACCTCCTCTTGATTTTACATTTCGTCTTGGTTGTGGATGTGAAATTCTGTTGATTCATGGTTGTAACCTGAACGACTCCCGAACCGTTTCCAGTCAGTCTCATAGAATCAGAATCATCAGAATACTTTATTAATCCTGGGGGAAGGAATTGCAGTTCTGCAAAAGACTGCATGCACTTCTCGCGCATGCACACTGTCACACCAATAGATGGTACCTGGGTGGTCTTCACGAGTTCAGTGATGAATGCTCCGTTCTCATGCCAGAGCTTTACCCAGCATGCCTTTTTCACCTTTCTGAAGCTTAGTGCTGTTTGTATCATTCAACAGGAATTAACAGGCACTTCAGTTTTTAGTTGTGTGAACCTTTTATACTGGATTCAGTTAGATGTAATGAATAATCTTTAAAAAGGGTTAATTACCCTGCAGGAGATTAGACGTGAGTCTTACACATGAGTCAGTGCTGGTTGGAAGACTTTGTTCAAACTGAATTAACAAGAGAACGAATGCAAATCGCTGGGGAAGGTGGCAACCGAGTCGAACGGTGGAATAGATGTGGAGTCTCTCCAACAATAAACATCAACTTCATCTATATATATTACACAGTGCCAGTCAAATGTTTGTCCACACCCCTTTCTTTTCCATAAATTGTCCATTTGTCCTTTTGAAGTGCACCGGGACGGTCACTTTTAAAACATTTTTTTTTTTTTAATGTATCTTTTTATTTTCATTCATTCATTATCTTCCGCTTTATCCTATATTAGGGTCGTGTGTGTGTGTGTGTGTGTGTGTGTGGTGGTGGTGGGGGGGGACGTTCTCCCCTGGATGCCCATCCAGGGGAGAATGTCTCGGGCGCTGGGCAGATACACCCAGGACAGGACACCAAGCTATCGCTGGGCACACACTCACTCACAGACACACTCTATATGGGGCAATTTGGAGAATTCAATTAACTTGATCCATGTTTTTGGACTGTGGGAGGAAACCGGAGAACCCGGAGGAAACCCACGCGGACACGGGGAGAACATGGAAACTCCACCCAGATGGGGATTCGAACCGGGAATCCCTAACGCTGAGAGGAGAACATGCTAAACCACTAAGCCACCATGACGCCCTATGTTTATTTTATTTTATATATTTATGTATTTATTTTTTGTGAAATGTTCCCTTTAAACTTCCCTCGAACCCGAACTCTTAAGATGCACATCAGACGTTTCTTCTTAAAATCTGTTCTTGTCTCTTCCGTCTCTCGCAGGGTTACCTGTTCATCTCCGTGCTGGTGAACAGCAACAGTGAGTTAATCAGGCTGATCAACAACGCCATAAAGAACGACCTGTCGAGCCGCAACCCCACCTTCATGTGCCTGGCCCTGCACTGCATCGCCAACGTGGGCAGCAGGGAGATGGCAGAGGCCTTCGCTGGGGAGATCCCTCGCATCCTGGTGGCGGGGTAAGAACTTCTCTGTGGGCAGATGGAAATCATTTCTGTGTTTTAATTGTGAAAGGGATGTGTAAGGCTTGTCTCTTAATGGAAATGCATCAGAAGCTCAACACCTCCTCAATTCTGATTCCGGGCCTGTTCTGTTTCTGGCAGGGACACGATGGACAGTGTGAAGCAGTCTGCCGCTCTGTGTCTGCTGCGCCTCTACAAAACCTCACCAGACCTGGTGCTCATGGGAGAGTGGACCTCCCGCGTGGTGCATTTGCTGAACGACCAGCACATGGTCAGCCACATTTAATTCATTCATTCATTATCTTCCGCTTTATCCTATATTAGGGTCGCAGTGGGGTTCCCCATGCCCATCCAGGGAAGGATGTTCCGGGCGCCGAGCAGATACACCCAGGACAGGGCGCCAATCCATCACTGGGCACACACTCACTCACACGGACACGCACGCATACACACTCTATATGGGGCAATTTGGAGAACTCAATTGACTTGATTCATGTTTTTGGACTGTGGGAGGAAACCCACGCAGACACGGGGAGAACATGGAAACTCCACCCAGATGGGGATTCAAACCGGGAGTCTCCCGAACTGAGAGTAGAACGTGCTAAACCACTAAGCCATCGTATCGCCCTATTAATTTATATATTTGTTTAAATGTTCTAAGCAGGAGTGACCGAAGACGTTTAAAGACTGTTCCTAGCTCTTTCAGTCTATGCAGCTGTTACTTGCCATGGCCACTCGTCTTTTATCTCCTGTCCTTGTATTCTATCATGTAAACTTGGTTCCCCCCTCTCATTCTTTTGTTTATCGCTTGCTCTCCTTCAGGGTGTCGTCACTGCAGCCATCTCTCTCATCACCTGTCTCAGCCAGAAGAACCCTGATGAGTTTAAGACCTGCGTGTCTCTTGCCGTGTCACGTCTCAGCAGGGTACCTGTCTCTCCACTTGATGTGTTGTACCACTTGAGTGCATCGTTTCTCGATTCTGACCAATATGGGCATGTCCTTCTTCTCAGATCGTGTCCTCAGCATCCACGGACCTGCAGGACTACACCTATTACTTCGTTCCCGCACCCTGGCTGTCCTGCAAGCTGCTGCGACTCCTGCAGTGCTATCCCCCTCCGGAGGACGGTGCCGTCAAGGGCCGTCTGGTGGAATGTCTGGAGACGATCCTGAACAAGGCCCAGGAGCCGCCCAAATCCAAAAAGGTCCAACATTCCAATGCCAAGAATGCCATCCTGTTCGAAGCCATTGCCCTCATCATTCATTATGACAGGTAGGTCGACGTCCGGGTGGGTGGATGTATCCGTGTACAGGTGTAGATATGACCTTATGGGAACCAACACGTGTTGACACACTCACGCTGTGGGGACCTCGTGTTGTGAGGACCACCAGCAGGTCCTCGTAATGCAACTCATTTGGTTTTAAGGTGACCTCATGTTGTGGGGATATAGTTCTGGTTAGGGTAACCCAATGTCTCCGTTGACATGTGCTTGCAGTGAGCCGAACCTGCTGGTGCGGGCCTGTAACCAACTGGGACAGTTCCTGCAGCACAGAGAGACTAATCTCCGCTATCTGGCCCTGGAAAGCATGTGCACGCTGGCCAGCTCTGAGTTCTCCCACGAGGCCGTCAAAACCCACATCGATACGGTCATCAACGCCCTGAAGGTCAGAGAACACACACACACACATGGAGCACTCTATGGGAGCCACTGTGAAGAGTTAAGTCTGTTGTGGTTGGTAATCTTTTAATTCGCTCTTTGCTTCGCCGCCTTAATCCCACGTCCTCAAGCCTTTATGTCTCATCTATAGACTCCATAAACAATCGTTTAAATGGTTTTGTTGTGGGAACGATGCGTTATGGTCTTCTAGTTTAACGTCATTAGTCTTGCGCAGTGGAATTTGAAATAATAACAATAATAATAATTAAAAACATGTTATTAACTAGGGGCGGCACAGTGGCTTAGTGATCAGCATGTTTGCCTTTCAGCACTAGGGATTCCCGGTTTGAATCCCCATCTGGGTGGAGTTTCCATGTCCTCCCTGTGTCCACGTGGGTTTCCTCGGGGTTCTCCGGTTTCCTCCCACAATTCAAAAACATGGATCAAGGTCAATTGAGTTCTCCAAATTGCCCCATATAGAGTGTGTGAGTGAGTGTGTGCCCAGGGATGGATTGGCGCCCTGTCCTGGGTGTATCTGCCCAGCGCCCGAAATGTTCTCCCCTGGATGGGCATAGTGAACCCCCCCCCCCCCACGCGACCCTAATAGAGAATAAAGTGGAAGACAATGGATGGATGGATGTTATTAACTACATATGCATTTCTGTATTAGTGGTCAGCAAACATGTCCATGCCAATCCAGGAAAGAAAGTCCCGGACGCTGGGCAGATACACAGTGTAAATGAGCATTACCTGAAATCCATGTGGACCAGAGAAGCCTGGAGATAATCCACACCGGGGAGAACATGGAAAATCCACCCAGATTGGGATTCTGTATGTTTCTGTGAAATAACTGGAATGATTTTTAAATAAACTTGACGTGATGATGATGATGTTTTGCTAAATCGACATTTCTCGCTTAACCAGCCTCCATCTAAACCATGGAAACATCTGTGTGAATGATGTCACCCCTCTGCACACATCACATGCACTTCCTCTTATCCCCACATGGACTCGAACGACCTTCCTGCCTCTGATTGGGATTCAGATTCACTTTCAAGCTTTTGAACTGAATTAAAAAGTCATCTGTTCTTTAAAGTCTGTTAGAGTGAGTGCCGTCGCCCCCTGGCTTACTTCTCTGTTTAAATTATAGCTACAGATGATTGGCAATTTAAAATATTTAGTCTAGATTTAATAATAGTGATATTTTATTTTATAGGCGCCGGCGGCACTGTGGTTTAGTGGTTTAGCACGTTCTCCTCTCAGCACTAGGGATTCCCGGTTCGAATCCCTATCTGGGTGGAGTTTCCATGTTCTCCCCTTGTCTGCGTGGGTTTCCTCCGGGTTCTCCGGTTTCCTCCCACAGTCCAAAAACATGGATCAAGTCAATTGAGTTCTCCAAATTGCCCCATATAGAGCGTGTGAGTGTGTGCCCAGTGATGGATTGGCGTCCTGTCCTGGGTCTATCTGCCCAGCGCCCGAAACATTCTCCCCAGAATGGGCATGGGGAACCTCAATGTGACCCTAATAGAGGATAAAGTAGAAGATAATGGATGAATGAATTTATAGGCGCCTTTCTGTCACTCAAGGACACCTTACAAAATTGCAAAAAAGCATTAATTGTAAAACAAGATGCACATTATTAAAAGAATTTTAAAATAAGAAAGTACAGATTAAACCAACTTTTAAATTCTGAGGATCGTGTATTTCTGCATGACGCTCGCGAGGCCGTCGTTCTCATCCTTCTTCTTCCCTCTGCGCTCGCAGACCGAAAGGGACGTGAGCGTTCGCCAGCGGGCGGCCGACCTCCTGTACGCCATGTGCGACCGCAGCAACGCCAAGCAGATCGTGGCCGAGATGCTGAGCTACTTGGAGACGGCGGATTACTCCATCCGCGAGGAGATGGTGCTGAAGGTGGCCATCCTGGCCGAGAAGTACGCCGTGGACTACTCGTGGTACGTGGACACCATCCTGAACCTGATCCGCATCGCCGGCGACTACGTGAGCGAAGAGGTGTGGTACCGCGTCATCCAGATCGTCATCAACCGGGACGACGTGCAGGGCTACGCCGCCAAGACGGTGTTCGAGGTACGGCTCCGTGGTCTATCCTGTAGGGTGGCAGCTTAATCGTCCATGCTGGGTGCTGATCACTTCTCTCATCTCAGGCGCTCCAGGCTCCAGCTTGTCATGAGAACATGGTGAAGGTCGGGGGCTACATTCTGGGAGAGTTCGGGAACCTTATTGCCGGCGACCCTCGCTCGAGGTTGGTTCCCGCTTCCAATGTAAACTCTATGAGCAGCTAATGAGGTTTTATATACAACAATTAAATGTAGGACTCTTTTAAAAGCCAAAATAAATAATAACCCCAGAGAACATCATTTGTTCATATTGGGCAGGAATTACTCGTACAGTACCCATCAAAAATTGCGCACACCCCCTTTTTACTCCTCATGTTTTCCATGTCCTGTAAAGATGGACTTTGTAGTTCTACAGTTCCACTCTGTAGTCCATCTGTTTGTGTTCTACAGTACATACTGTGTACTCTGTTCTAATGCTCAGAACCCCAATAGTACCACCACAGAGCAGGGGTTATTGGGTGGGTTATTATTATTATTATTATTCCTATCCCAGCAGTGTAACTGAGGTGGAGAAATGAAACTACAGCAGCACTGCTGCACTAACCCCCCCCCCCTCCCTCACCACATCAGTGTCACTGCAGAACTGACAATAAACAATCCACCACCCAAATGATACCTGTTCTGTGATGCTCCTGAGAACCAACAGGAGACAAACAACAACAAAGGACACCGATGGACTACAGTCTGGAATTGTTAGACTACAAAGTCCATCTATCTGGAAAGTGAAGGACATAGAGAATGAATTAAGAAGGGGGCGTGTCCTGAGATTTGAATGGCAGGGTATTAAGTCGTGGGCTGGTAGTTAAGGAACCAGCCTTGAAGGTCCTCGGTTTGATTCCCGGTCCCACCATGTACTATGGCTTGAGAACCAACAGGGGACTAATAACAAAGAACTCAGATGGACTAAAGTCTGTAGTTGTAAAACTACAAAGTCTATCTGTATGATATGTGGAGGACATAGAGGATGATGCAGCAAGATGGGGGCGTGTTCACGTTTTTGACTGGTACTATATACATGAGAATCATTTCGATGACTGAATATTTGGTGCATTGTTAAAGATAAATGTTGTGTTTCTTTATTTTAGTCCCCTGGTTCAGTTCAACCTGCTGCACTCCAAGTTCCACTTGTGTTCGGTGCCGACCCGTGCCCTCCTCCTGTCTGCGTACATCAAGTTCATTAATCTGTTCCCCGAGACCAAGAGCACCATCCAGGAGGTGCTGCGCTGCGACAGCCAGATCAGGAACAGTGACGTGGAGCTCCAGCAGAGAGCCGTCGAGTACCTCAAACTGTCCTCCATCGCCAGCACGGATGTCCTGGTGAGACACACACACACTATGTATAACAAACTAACTTACCATCCTTTTATTCACTCCCTATATATAAGCAGACAGGTGTCAAACTCAAGGCAATTTGATCATAAGCCATTAACATGGGTGCGTTTGGTCTTATAAGATTCGGGGTACAATCCTGAGTCGCTATTGGCCAGGCCCTTAACCCTCTTTGCTCCAGGGATGCTGACTTAAGGTTGCCCCTGTGCTTTGACCCTAACAAACAATTTGGCAGCTTATGAACCCACGATATTAAGAAAGAAAACAAACATCCGGGTTTAAAAACCCCAAATCTAAATGTTTCCTGTTTATTTTTTTTCCCCAAAAATCAATATTAAAAGCACATTTGTTGTGTAAAGTTGTCGTCTGCGATCTCATTCAGTGTTGCATGCGCTCGTGCAGGCCACCGTGCTGGAGGAGATGCCGCCCTTCCCCGAGAGAGAGTCCTCCATCCTGGCGAAACTGAAGAAGAAGAAGGGCCCGGGTGCCGTGTCCGGTGCCGAGCTGGAGGATGGCAAGCGGGAGGGAGGAGAGCTGAACGGAGGTGGAGGCGGAGGAGGAGGAGAGCGGCCTGGAGACTCTGCCATCGCGGCATCGAATGCTGTGAGTCCACACAGCTGCAACGTCATACACTCAGGAACGCTGTGCCACACGGCAGGAAACCGGTCAGCAGAAAAATCGGCTTCCTCAAACGTAGGAAGTGCCGCTGAAGTGTAATGCTACCTTTATGCTGACATCGGGCTGACTTTGAAAATTTTATTTATTTATTTAATTTTCTTTAGCCTACTGTTCTTACACACAGGAATTTGCCATTTAAGCCGTCTGTGCAGTGAAGCGCGCGCGCGCGCACACACACACACACACACACACACACACACACATATATATATGTATATGTATATGTATATGTATATATATATACGTTCATTCATTATCTTTCTCTTTATGCTCTATTAGGGTCGCGGGGGGGTTTCCCATGCCCATCCAGGGGAGAACGCCCGGACAGGGCACCAATCTATCGCTGGGCACACACTCACTCACACACACACACTATATGGGGCAAATTGGAGAATTCACTTGACTTGATCCATGCTTTTGGAATGTGGGAGGGAACCGGAGAACCCGGAGAAACCCACACGGACACGGGGAGAACCTGGAAACTCCACCCAGATGGGGATTCGAACCAGGAATCCCCAGTGCTGAGAGGAGAACATGTTAAACCACTAAGCCATATATATATATATATATATATATATATATAATATATGGCTCAATTTCCATACAGCTGTATTGCTGTTCAGAAACATAACCTCGTTCAACCAGTAGAGGGCAGTGTTGCGGTGGCAAATTTCCCCTCGCAAATGGCTGGTCTATTCCCCTGACTTCTGAGCTGAAGTCAATTTTAAAAAGCCTGCTATAATCCCTTTCTCGTCTCGTTTCAGTCCACTCCCTCTCCGTCCTCCGACCTCCTCGGCCTCCGCTCCGCAGCCGCGGTCAGCGCCGCCCCGCCCAGCACAGGCAGCCTGTTGGTGGACGTGTTCTCCGAGTCCGGGCCTCTTGCCGCGGCCGCCTCGGTCAGCGACGACGGCTTCCTGAGGTAAGAGTGAAGGTCACTATGGATCCGGATATCCCGCATATCTCTGCTGAGTGAACTAACGAGAGCGTGAAGCGCTTAAACGTCATTACTGCAGTGTCTCGTGAGGCGTCCTGCTCCTCTGTGCCTTCACTCCTCTGCTCCTCTTTGTTTGTGTAAACTTGTCTCCTTTATCTTACTGTTTATGTGACTGTCTTCTGTTTTTTCTCTCTCTCGCTTTCTCTTTCTCTTTCTGTCTTCCTGTGTGCATTTTACGTGAACGCGTGCGTGCGCCGCGCCGCGCCGTCCTCCGTTTGTCATCGGACGATGGCAGAGATCTGGAACCTCCCACTGAGAGCTCTGACTCCCTATTGGCCGAGGGTCCTGGTGACTCGGAGTAAGAGGCCAGTGGTTGTGACAACATGAATTGATCAGGCATTAGGCAGGTTTCCAGGGAGGGATTAAAAAATATATATACTACTACATCAGGCAGGAGGCAGCATAGAACCCTGGATGGGTCGCCACTCTGTCGCAGACGCATGGGACAGACGGACACATCCACTTACATG
>JAFMOD010000052.1:687401-709850 GCA_019802435.1 Corydoras maculifer
TTCCACTTTATTCTCTATTAGGGTCGCGGGGGGGGGGGGGTGATTCCCCATGCCCATCCAGGGGAGAACATTTCAGGCGCTGGGCAGATAGACCCAGGACAGGACGCCAATCTATTAATGGACACACACTTACTTACACAGACACACTCTATATGGGGCAATTTGGAGAATTCAATTGACCTTGATCCATGTTTTTGGACTGTGGGAGGAAAACCGGAAAACCCGTAGGAAACCCACGCAGACACGGGGAGAACATAGAAACTCCACCCAGATTGGGATTCGAACCGGGAATCCCCAGCGCTGAGAGGAGAACATGTTAAACCACTAAGCCACCGTGCCGCTCAAGTTATTATTATATTTAAACCTAAACACAAAAATGAAAATGAAAATTGTAATTATCAAATCAAGCTCCTCCCAGGTCCGTTGATGGGGATGAATCAGGACTGCGACTCTGTATAAGAGCGCTTGCGTTGTGTAACTCAGGGAAGAAAAAAAAAAAGTATAAACGCAGCGAAACGACTCTCCCGCGTTTGAAAGGCGTCGGGTGGAAAAAGTCGGCCGCGATTCATCTCAGTCCAGAGAGAACAAAAAAATGCCGAGGTGGAACAAACCGGAGCGCTCGCCGCTGATTGGCTGGAAATGACATCACACTCTATTGTGCTATTCTTAGCCGGCGGAGCGGGATTACATCATGTTTTTTTGCCCCTCAGGCTCGGGGCAGGTATTAGAGAAGCCACAACAGAACTGGAACCCGGTGCAGGACGCGCAACACGCCGAGCGACGCGGCGGCACTTTGATCCGGACCTCGCTTTTTTCCCCGACACACGACGGACCGCGCGCCGCGAGAAGTTCATCTGTTAAAGCGGCTTCCCTTTGATCGGCTTTAACTTCATTAAACAGGTGAGCGCCTCCGCGAATGACGTCACTGTTCGTTTGATGTCGCCGTAAAATCCTAATTTGCAGAAAAAGAGAGATGATTTGATGAAGGCGTTTAATGCGCCTCTGCAGCGGGCTGCACGTCAACAAACTGTCTTTATGCAACGACACCAGCAGCATCTGCAAGATCTGACCTCATGCATTAATTAACATTAATGATCATTAACATTTATAACATTAAAACACTATAGAGAGCTCGAATACGGACGTTTGGACTTTTTCGAATCTGTCCTTTAATTCTGCATGCACAGCATTAAAGACCCGCCGGACTGCTGAGACAGTGAGATGGCGGTGGCTTTAATGGTTTAAATGTGTTGATCATGCGCCGGACTGCACCACCACCAACAATATAATACAGATCAAAGGAAATGGAGCTTTGTTTACATCAATGAGGGTGTCATCACTGATGCAGCACCAGCCTCTGAAAGGGTTTCTGAAAGGGTGTCCTTATTCTTTAAGATACAAAATAAAAATAATAATAATACCAGCAATAATGAGAATGATGATATTAGTAATGTTTATAATGGTAGTCCTAATGAAGTTGATGCATGCCAGGCATTAGAGTTAGGGGTTAAACTCTGTATTGAATGTGATGAGAACATGACATCATCGCTCTGTGCAGAAGTGTTGTGCAGAAGGCAGTGTTATTGTGTTGATGTGCTGCAGCATGAACTTCATGAACTGCAGTAACACAATCTGCACCACATTGAAGAGGCTTTTATATTCTTTTCCACTATTGTACATGAATTTATGTACTTTTGCACAATGCTGTATGTGGTTTGTTGTTTATTGTATTAGTTACTACTTCTCACAAAAAAAAAATATATATAAAAAAAATAAGAGGCTTTTATATAGATTTATATAAGATGTTATATTTATTTTAGGGACGATGGTCTATCAATCGGAGTGCGTTCCTCTCTCACACATCCTGCCGCAGCTTTATCTCGGAGCAGAAAGTGACATCACACAGGTCAGTCTCTCTCTCTCTCTCTCTCTCTCTCTCTCTCTCACTCACACTCTCACTCTTTCTGTGCAGGTTCTCAGAGACTCAGAGACATAAACACTAATAGTACAAACCTCTTAAATAATAAATTCATGTTCTGTTCAGTCCCCCTGGTTCAGCCATTTATCCCTTAAAAATTTGTCAGAACAGTTTGGGGAAGGCCCATTTCTCTTCATATGAAACAAGGTTGAAAGACCTGGTGAAAGAAAGCCTTCACAGAAGAGAGAAAGCTTTTACAAGGTGTGCAAGAAAAAAAAACATCTTTAGATGAGACGGTTATAAAAGCTTTCTAAACGTGTTATGTGTAGGCGTCCAAATACTTTTGTCCACATTGTGAAGTGTTTTTTTTTTAAATGCAGGACCTGGAAAGTTTTTTTTTCTCCCAAAGTTTCATGAACCCAAATTTTTTTTTGTTGCACATCACAGACTTTCACTTTTAAAATGAGATCTGATTCCTGTTTATGAATTCTTTCATCTTTTATTTAGACCTTATATATATATATATAAAAATGAAGAAAACACTAAAAAGAGACAAATGTTGGTTTTTGGTTTTTGTTGTATAATGGGTTTCTTGGTGCGACTGTGTTCAGCAACCAATTAGCATTTAAATATGATGTTTCATTAAAGCAACATTATGCAACAACTAACAATAAGCAAATTGCAGTTACATAAAATAAATAAATTAAAATCTAAATAAATAACATTTTAGTATAAAATAACAATTGCTGCTGTGAATGTCATAGATAGGAGAACGCGGTGCTATAAGAACCTGTATTCTGGTCTAAGGTCAGCTGGGCTGTGCAGGAATGTGTTTGGTAGCCATCCAAATGCAGAAGACGGGACATCACACACATTATACAGAAGATCATGTTCAATTCAATCCTTTTGTATCTACATGTTTGTAAGGGAAAAAAAACCATTCAGCATTTAAAGGTACATAATGTAACATTGGGCGGCACGGTGGCTTAGTGGTTTAGCATGTTCTCCTCTCAGCACTAGGGATTCCCGGTTTGAATCCCCATCTGGGTGGAGTTTCCATGTTCTCCCCGTGTCTGCGTGGATTTCCTCCGGGTTCTCCGGTTTCCTCCCACAGTCCAAAACATGGATCAAGTCAATTGAGTTCTCAAAATTGCCCCATATAGAGTGTGTCTGTGTGAGTGAGTGTGTGCCCAGCGATGGATTGGCGCCCTGTCCTGGGTGTATCTGCCCAGCGCCCGAGACGTTCTCCCCTGGATGGGCATGGGGAACCCCACCGCGACCCTAATAGAGGATAAAGCTAATGAAAGATATAATGAATGAATAATAAAGATAATGAATGAGTGAATAATGTAACATTAGCAAACGTTTTATTAAAGTGAAATCATGCAAAGGTTTCACTTTCAATTTAGAATACAGTTGAACGACATGTCAGTTTAGTTTCAGGTTTGTTTTTTATGTTTTTTTTTTCCTCATTTCTTCTTTTTATATATATTTTTTTATACTTTTTATTTCTGGTAGAAATCCACAGATCATTCTGTTAATTCTGTCTTCCCTCTCGCTCCCTCAGGACGGTCTGTCGGCACGGGGCATCTCCTACGTGCTGAGCGTGAGCCGATGCTGCCCGCAGCCCTCCTTCCTGCCCCAGTCGCAGTACCTTCGCATCCCCATAGACGACTCTCTGAGGGATGAGCTGCTGCCGTGGATCCCGCAGGCCCTGCGCTTCATCGGTAAGCGGACGGGGCGGCGCTGAACCATTTTAATAATTCAGCGATGCGAGCCGGCCGGAATCGAAATCCGATTCATAACACTCGTGCAATTAGCCGGGCGTCGGTGTGCGGCAGCATTCCGCCCGTTCTCTGTGATGAATCATTCTATGACCTCACGTCTCGGCCACATTGATTCATCTGATGGTGTAAGTGCACTTACGGAGTCGGTGTTGGGTTTCCAGATGGCGCCATGTCTCTCGGCTGCTCGGTGATTGTCCACTGCGCGGCGGGAATCTCCCGCTCGCCCGCTCTGGCTGTGGCCTACGTCATGTACAGCCTGGGGATGGATCTGGATCACGCTTACAGGTAATGCTGGGAAATCTTAAGGGTTTATTGTTAATCGGTGACTGTGTTTAATCTATAAACTGATTTATTGACCCTGGGCAGCATGGTGGCTTAGTGGTTTAGCATGTTCTCCTCTCAGCACTAGGGATTCCCGGTTTGAATCCCAATCTGGGTGGAGTTTCCATGTTCTCACCTTGTCCGCGTGGGTTTCCTCCGGGTTCGCCGGTTTCCTTCCACAGTCCAAAAACATGGATCAAGGTCAATTGAATTCTCTAAATTGCCACTCTCTTCAGGTCCTGAGACTCACCACCAGAGGGCGACAGTGTCTGTGTGAGTGGGTGCGTGTCCAGTGATGGATTGGCGCTCTGTCCTGGGTGTATCTTCCCAGCGCCCGAAACGTTCTCCCCTGGATCCCTGGCTTTTCTGGATGGAACCTGAATATTAATTGGACTGGCCGTCCTGCAGGGCGCCCCTAAAGGACTCACATATAGTTTTCCAGTTTTTAGTTTTTCCATTTGTTTAATATCTGGACATGGCTGTCCTACACTGTTGTTGCTGCCTGGCCGCTCAAGGAGGATGAGTCCCCCATTGAGTCTTGGTCCTCCCAAGGTTTCTTCCTTGGAGTTTTTTCTTGCCACTGTCACTTCGGCTTGCTCATTGGGGGTTTAAAGGCTTTTCATTCTGTAAAGCTGCTTTGTGACAATGTACTGTTGTAAGAAGCGCGACATAAATTAATAACTTGAACTTGAATTGGATTGGCATGGGACCCCCCCCCCCCGGCGACGCTAGTGGAGGATGAAGAGGAAGATAATGGATGGATGGATTTATTTATCCTACTGTACTTACACACAGAGGAGTGTGTCCTCCGCACATCCATGCAGTGCAAACAAATTCATCACAACTATCATGTTTGACACTGTTTTAACCCCAACCTCCATCACACTGTGGGGGTACTTGTGAGTTGAATTGGGGCAATTTAGTGAAGCGGCTATTTAATATGTGTAATGTTTGTGTATTTGTGGATTGCAACGCCATTCCCATTCTTACCTTCTACATTTATTTTAATTTCTCAGGTTTGTGAAAGAGCGCAGACCTACCATTTCCCCCAACTTTAACTTCCTGGGTCAGCTGCAGCTCTTTCAGGGGACTCTCTCACTGAAGACCCACAACAACCAAGCTGCGGAGCCGCCGGTCACAGATGCGTCGCGTGACCCAAGCCTGCAGTTGTCCATCAAACCCTCCAACGACATATCCTCCAAGAAAATCACTCGTGACAACGACGCACAGAACGTCTGCCGCGAAAACGCCATGAATAAACAGAATGAGAACCTGGACGTGCCCTCGACGAAACCAGAGTTCACGTTATCGCTGTCGGACAGGATGAGGGCGCTGTCTCTCGGCGTGGACCCCGAGACGCGGGGACTTCCCGCCGTCGACCCGCGACCTCCCACGCCAGCGAAACCAACCCACCTTCGACTCCCGTCTCTGTCAGAAAAGCGAAAAAGCCTCACTCTCTCCCTGACCCCACTCTCTTCAGGTCCCGAGACTCACCACCAGAGGGCGACAGTCTCCCGGAAATCAAGTCCGGACACACCCTGCGAACAGAAGGAGGAGCATCAAAGCCAGGAAAAGTCCAAAGAGAGCAAGCGCGCGAGGCCAAAGCAGACGTCCAGCAAGTCGAGGTCGCAGAAGCGGAGGAGCGCCACCGGGGCCCCTCACCGGAGGCCCGACGAGGAGCAATCGAAGCCAAAAAGAGAGCGAGGCAGACCGACCGCATCTCACTCAGCGGGGGCGTGCATTCCCACCGCTCACCAGCAGGAGGCATCGGGCTGCGCGGAGACTGCCGAGGTTATGGATGCTGACCAGACCCCCATGTCACCCATTAACGTCACCATCAACAGACTCCTGGGCTGGGGGGAGCGCATGCTGCTCGGCGTTCTCCTCGGACCCCACATTAAAGTGGGACAGGCCGCCCTGCCGTACAGATGCTGAAAAAAATGACTCGTTTGGGTCGGAAGGACTTAATTAGAGTTAACGAACGAAGTGGTTCCTCTGGGTTCCACCTGATCTCAGTTCAGTGCTCACAGCAGACGGTACAGTTCCGGTGGAATCCCGGACCCGCAGGCGATCTTATCCGAGCGGAGGGGAGGGCGTGGTGGGGCGGGGCAGGCGGGGCATGGCTTGGCAGGGCGTGTCCGTGTGTGTGCTGATTTTTGCCCGGACTGCATGTAGGAGTGTATGTGATGTTCTCAGTGTGCGGGTTGTGTTTGAACGCTTGGGATTCCTTGCTGCACTGAACGTGTGTGTATATAGATACCTTTGCTGTATGTGGTTCTATTTTATCGCGCAGGCCGCTGCCTGTGAGCTTTTATTTATTCAACCGGGTATTGTTGTTATTTATAAATGGATATTTTGAAGTTCAGCTCTTTCAGCGCTACAGCTTGTACAGAGACACAGTGTTCAATAAAGAGACGCTATTTTACACTTCTGCTCCATCTTCTTATTTATTCATTCATTATCTCCCGCTTTATCCTCTATTAGGGTCGCGGTGGGGTTCCCCATGCCCATCCAGGGGAGAACGTCCCAGGCGCTGGGCAGATACACCCAGGACAGGGCGCCAATCCATCGCTGGGCACACACTCACTCACACAGACACACTCTATATGGAGAGATTTTGAGTATTCAATTGACTTGATCCATGTTTTTGGACTGTGGGAGGAAACCTGAGAACCCGGAGGAAACCCACGTGGACACGGGGAGAACATGGAAACTCCACCAGATGGGGATTCGAACCGGGAATCGCTAGCGCTGAGAGGAGAACATGCTAAACCACTAAGCCACCGTGCCGACACTTTGGTAAAGTAATAAATCATTAATTTTCTCATAATTTAGTCTTGAGTCCATTAATCGTTTTTCTTTATAAACCTTTTTAAACTTTTTTATTCATTCATTCATTATCTCCCGCTATCAAACGTTTTAATCATCTAAGTTTATTTTTGTCCAAAACATTCTATAAAACTGTTTCCTTAAACTATGGGGGGAAAGTTAAGGAGTAAAAGCCTTGGATGTTTATTTAAATCAGTTTCTGTTTGTATAATGATGTTTTTTTTTAGTCTTCCACAACTTAACGTCCTGCAGTTCGTCTAACATCCAAAAGGAGGCGCACGAAGGCCAGTAAAGGTGTACTGCCTCTCCCTCAACTCAATCCTTTTTTAAATCTATTTATTAATTTTGTAAAAAATTTAGAGTCATCAGGGTCGTGAAGTCACTCACACATTCACATTTCATTTTGTAGTTCCTCTCAATGTGAGGTTTGGCATGTTCTCTAGGTGGGCTTTTTTAAAATTTATTTAGTATTTAGTAATGGGAGGTACGGGGTATGGTTCGATTCCCGGTTCCACTAAGTACTATTGCTAAAGTTCCCTTGGGCAAGGCACCTTACCCCGTTGCCTCCTGGGGTAAATATTGGTATGTTCTCCACATTTAAACCCTGCATGTGAAACTCATTTCTGGTCTCTGTCGTTGGGAGAATTGGCATATTCTCCAGTTTTCTTGAGGATCCTGGATTTTGACATTGCAGGCACTTCTCCACATGGGTTGATTCCTGGTACCTGGATCCTATTCCCCATCTCGGTGCACATTGGTAGTGAGTTTGGTATGTTCTCTACCTGAATTTCCACTGGATTTCCCGGAGTTTCTGTTTCAGTCCCCTGTATTGCGTGATTGGCTGCTGATCTCACCGCCGCAGTGACTCATATAGACCAATCATGGAGGGAAGTCAGACCTCTGATTACTAATGACACGACTAACCCAACTAAACCACATTTCCGGACCTCAAAACTAGTCACTGTGTGATTCAAAAACCAATTTGTAGTAACATTACAACAACAACAAAAAAAGAGCTATCTCGCTGGTAGCACAGAACTCTATCTCGAGGAGCTCGGCTGTAGGTTCGAGAGCCCAAAATGCAGGAACGTGACTTTATTCAGAAACAAAGTGAAAAGTAAACGAATGCTCTGCTTTACTGAATTCTCTTCACTGTACTCGTTTCAACATTCAGCAGCTTACGAAATAACAAGGAAGGAACATTATTGCACATATCACTCTGCCCCGAGTGTTTGATCACGCCCAGCTTAGTCATCACGGGCAGGTCGAGGTGCAAGTTAACAAAGAGCAAGTACACCGAACGCGTCTTCTAATACTGAACATCTCACCTTTCTAAGACTTTTAGCAATGTCACCGAGGTGTTTAAATGAAACTACAATAACACCCCCCTCACTACATCAGTGTCACTGCAGAACCGACAATAAGCAATCCACCACCCAAATGATACATGTTCTGTGATGCTCCTGAGAACCAACAGGGGACTAACAACAACAAAGAACACAGATGGACTACAGTCTGTAATTGTAGAACTACAAAGTCCATCTATATGGTAAGTGGAGGAAAAAGTCAATGGGTGGCAGGGTGGTGGAGTAGTTCCAGGTTCAAATCTGAGTGGAGTTCCCAAGTTCTCTTTGTGTTCTCTTGTTTTTTTTTTTTTTTTTTTTTTCAGGTAGTCCAGTTTCCCCCCACAGTCCAAAAGCATGGATTCAAGGAGAATTGGCTGCTCTAAATCGCCCCTATAGTGTGTTCCTGAGTGTCCTGTGATGGATTGGCGCCCTGTCCTGGGTGTATCTGCTCAGTGGCCGAAAAGTTCTCTCCTGGATGGACATGGGGAACCCCCCCCCCCCATTCACCACCACCACACACACGACCCTAGTGGAAGACTAAGCAGAAGATAATGAGATGGATGCAGGACGATTGGCAGAGATACGAAGATAAACGACACCGAGTGAAATGGAGGTGTTTGGGGCTTTATTTGCAAAATGTTGGTTATATAGAAACCGAAATTAACCCCCGGGGGTAGTTTTTTAAAGACAGCTGCGGGTTGAAACGCTGCTAATGTCACGACCCCCCCCCAGCTTCTAACGCGCGCTCCCGCGAGAAACACGTGCGCGCCTCGGTGCACGCGCGCCGCTCCGCCCGCTCGGCTCCGTGACCAAACATGGCCAGGGCGGCGTGCACGCGCACCCCGTCTCGCCGGAAGTCGGCTCGTGACGTCCTTCGATTTGAAATGGACACGTTTTGTGGCGAACACGTTCATAGATTTGTCGTAGCAGCGTTATTAATCCGCTTTAGTCAAGAATCGAAGCATATATGCGATTTACAGCCAGCAGCAGCCATTTGCGCGTGTTTTATTTAAACCAACGCGACTAGCTGCGCGTTACGTGAGACGTTTCATGTAAATACAAATAAATACTAATAAATTCCCAGGAGTTTTCGCGTTTAGTATAAAGAAGACGAATATTTGAATCACTTGCGATTGATACATAAAAAAGATCGTGGTCGTTAAAAAATATGATATAAATAAAATGTGAAAGGTGTAACATATGTCTATTTTTATTTACGTCATTAATAAAAAAAAGACAAGATTGTAAGATAAGCGTAAATGCGGATGGAGAAAAAGCCGCTGACACCTCCCCATTATTCTTCAAGATGAAAGATGGTGTTGCCAAGTCCACGGAATTCCCCCTGTTTACAGCAAAGCCGTAGCAGAATCAGATGTATTAACACAGCTACATTACATTACCATCCATTATCTTCTCCTTTATACTCTATTAGGGTCACGGGAGAAAGGGGTTCCCCATGCCCCTCCCCATCCAGGGAACGTTTTGGGCGCTGGGCAGATACACCCAGGACAGGATGCCAATCTATCGCTGAACACTCTTTCACACAGACACACTCTATATGGGGCAATTTGGAGAATTCAATTGACCTTGATCCATGTTTTTGGACTGGAGGAAATCGGAGAACGTGCAGGAAACCCACGCGGACACGGCGAGAACATGGGAACTCCACCCAGATTGGGATTCGAAGCGGGAATCTCTAGTGCTGAGAGGAGAACATGCTAAACCACTAAGACACCGTGCCGCCACATTATATTACATCACATGAGGTCATTTTGCAAACGCATTTTTACTCTCTATCTTTTAATGCAACATGAATTTATTTTGTTTATATTTGTTGAAGTGCTTTATTGCTTATATTGTTTTATTGCTATACTGAGTTCCATCCATTCATTATCTTCCGCTTTATCCTCTATTAGGGTCGTGGGGGGGGGGTTCCTCATGCCCATACAGGGGAGAACATCTCGGGCGCTGGGCAGATACACCCAGGACAGGGCACCAATCTATCACTGGTCGTTGTTGTTTTTAAAAGTGCTTTATTAATAAAATTAAGTTTAGCGAGAGCCACCCCCATGTTTTCCAACTTGATGGCCGGTCACAGGTGACTTAGTGGTTTAGCATGTTCTCCTCTCAGCTCTAGGGATTCCCGGTTCGAATCCCAATCTGGGTGGAGTTTCTATGTTCTCCCCGTGTCCTCGTGAGCTTCCTCCGTGTTCTCTGGTTTCCTCCCACAGTCCAAAAACATGGCGCAAGGTCAATTGAGTTCTTCAAATTGCCCCATATAGAGTGTGTCTGTGTTTCCTCCCACGGTCCAAAAAACATGGCGCAAGGTCAATTGAGTTCTCCAAATTGCCCCATATAGAGTGTGTCTGGGTTTCCTCCCACGGTCCAAAAAACATGGCTCAAGGTCAATTGAGTTCTCCAAATTGCCCCATATAGAGCGTGTCTGTGTTTTGTCCCACAGTCCAAAATACATGGCTCAAGGTCAATTGAGTTCTTCAAATTGCCCCATATAGAGCGTGTCTGTGTTTCGTCCCACAGTCCAAAATACATGGCTCAAGGTCAATTGAGTTCTTCAAATTGCCCCATATAAAGTGTGTCTGTGTTTCCTCCCACAGTCCAAAAAACATGGCTCAAGGTCAATTGAGTTCTCCAAATTGCCCCATATAGAGTGTCTGTGTGAGTGTGTGTGTGCAGCAATAGATTGGCGTCCTGTCCTGTATCTGCCCAGCGCCCGAAACGTTCTTCCCTGGATGGGCACGGGGAACCACCCCCCTCCCCCGGGGCGACCCTGGTAGAGCATAAAGAGTTGTACAGTGAAGATAATGGATGGATGGAATTCATTCATGCTTTTTTTTTTAACGTTGTTGTAAAAGTTGCTCAATCTGGCAACCCCGAAGTGGAAGGAAGACAAAGTGGCCTCGAGCTAAAAAAAAAAAAAAAAAAAAAGAGTGAAGTGAAAAAGTCTGAAGACATTCCTCCGCTTCATCGGGAACCGGATCATGAATCGGGTGTGTTTGTGAGGAGTCGGGTGTGTTTTCTCAGGGATCCGGATCACGGCGGGCGGGATTCGAGCGGCTGCCCGGTTCCGATTCAACTTTCCCCCGGGTTTGACTTTTCGACTCCGGCGGCTGCAGCGTCGAGAGCGCCGGAACCGTAGCGAGGTAAAGCCCGGTCCCCGCTGCCCGGACCCCGCTCCCCTCACGCGTTCCCCGGCCTCGTTTCGGGTGATTTCTGTCTAAAACGAGCGACATGAGGGAACCAGGAAGAGCCGCGCTGCTGGAAGGCGGCGGCGGCGGCGGCGGCTGTTGCGGGGTGCAGATTCAGACATGTTGAACTCGGGAGGTTTTCTTAAAGCCCGAGCTCCGTTGTGGAGCTTTCAGCGTGGTCTCAGTTAGGGTTTATATTTTTGAGAGCTCTGGGCGCAGTTTAATGTCGGCTGTGTGTTTCCAGGGGATCGCGGAGAGGCCATGTCGTCGGAGGAGGAGAGATTCAAGCTGGTGGTGGTGGGTGGAGGCGGCGTGGGCAAGAGCGCCCTCACCATTCAGTTCATCCAGGTGAGCAGCGCCACCACCTTGTGTGATTTTTTTTTCTTTGTTAACCACCCCTCGTTGCTTGTGACCACGCTGATGTAGCTTTACAATCACAATCTGTTGTCCACGGATGTCTCTCCGTCCTTTAGCATGTTCTCTAAAGGTCAGGAGCACTGTAGAGTAGGGAGGAAACATTCGTCCATCCATTATCGTCCACTTTATTCTCTATTTGGGGGGGGGGGGGGTTGGGCGCTGGGCAGATACACCCAGGACAGGGTGCCTGGGCACACACTCACACACACACACTCACTCACACGCACACAAAAAGTCTATATATGGGGCAATTTGGAGAATTCAATTGACCCTGGCCTCCCCCCCCCATATCCATTATCTTCCACTTTATGGTCGAATCGTGAGTTGGGACGGGGTTTCGGGCGCTGGGCAGATACACCCAGGACAGGGCGCCAATCTATCGCTGGGCACTCACAAACTCACACAAACACACTCTATATGGGGCAATTTGGAGAACTCAATTGACCACCCATCCATTATCTTCCACTTTATGGTCTAATAGAATCGTGAGTTGGGGCGGGGTTTCAGGCACTGGGCAGATACATCCAGCACACTCACTTACACAGACACACTCTATATGGGGCAATTTGGAGAACTCAATTGACCTTGATCCATGTTTTTGGACTGTGGGAGGAAACCGGAGAACCCGGAGGAAACCCACGCAGACACGGGGAGAACATGGAAACTCCGCCCAGATTGAGATTCGAACCGGGAATCCCCAGCGCTGAGAGGAGAACATGCTAAACCACTAAGCCACCGTGCCTCCCAGGGATGAAACAGTTCATTGTTTTTTGCAATTCATTCATTTATTCTTTTATTCTGCATAACCCTCTGGGGTCGTGGGTGTGGGTGGGGGAAGGGTCATACATAAACTAATAATAAAAAAAAACACCCTGCAACCCAACGATTAACCTCAGCTATTTTTAAACTAAGTTTCCGATTTATTATGTTAATGTGTGCGTGCTCAATCCTCCGCTCTCAAGATGAGAAATCGGGCCAAACAAATCCATTACTGAAGCGTTGAGCGTGTATAATGTACAGTAATCGCTCACATGTCACTGGAGTTACGTTCTAGAGACCCCACGATGTTGCGGCGTTATTTTTTTCATTCATTCATTCATTATCTCCCACTTTATCCTCTATTAGGGTCGTGGTGGGGTTCCCCATGCCCATCCAGGGGAGAACGTTTCGGGCGCTGGGCAGATAGACCCAGGACAGGGCGCCAATCCATCGCTGGGCACACACTCACTATATGGGGCAATTTTTGGAGAATTCAGTTGACTTGATCCATGCTTTTTGGACTGTGGGAGGAAACCGGAGAACCCGGAGGACACCCATGCAGACACGGGGAGAACATGGAAACTCCACCCAGATGGGGATTCGAACCGGGGATCCCTAGCGCTGAGAGGAGAACATGCTAAACCACTCAGCCACCGTGCTGCCAGTTATAATTTTATTATTAATTTGTTTAAGGCTTCGTAAACCCTTCCCGCACTCGTGTAAAAACTTCTTATGCTATTAAACACTCTTAACTCTCAAACCTACGGAAATATAGCAACATGTAGAGCGCAAAATGCCACAATAAGGCGAAGACTATAATAAAACTAAATGTATATTAAAAAAAAAAAAAAAAAAAAAAAAAAACCCGCGAGGACAGATCCACAATATGCTCCATATGCTGTAGCGGAGGACTCTGGTTTCAAGCAACCCCCACCCCACACCCGCCCTTCTCTGTACCATACCGTGAGGTCCGTACCTTGGTGTGAATCGAAGCATGAAGTTTGTTTACCATTGCACCCCTTTTATGCGTTAATATTCAGCCAAAGCCCTGCGTTGACTTTTCTTTTTTGATGACAAAGCATAAGAAACGGTGCATTGTTCCCGTGATTTCTGGCACTTTTTGTTTAATTATTGCATTAATTATTATTAATTATCGTGATTATATCTTAGACGATAATCGTACCATTCAAACCTGTAATCGTGTCATCCCGACTACAGGGTCACCACAGAGCAGGTGCTGTGTTCTGTGGGTGTGTTGTAATACACTGATACACTGCATGGTGGATCAGACACCGCAGTGCTGCTGGGGTTCTCCAACCCTGCATTCTCTCGCTTCTTGCTGCACAGTTTGTGTTGCTCGTCATCCAGTCCAGGCTCATGGGACATTGTCCACGGGATGCTGGTAGCTGGACATTTTTGGTGTGTGGCATATTACCCTCCCCGGTGCTGCTGTTCCTGATCCACCACCCAAAATGTCTGACAAGTGGTAGTGATGATGTACACCATGTGGGGAAAGGAGGTGTACGTTATAAAGTAGCCGGATATTACGATTCATAGAACGTTTTTATTGAGGGACCAAACATAAAAAGAGGAGCTACCCACTGGGAACCGTGCTTCCAGGGAACCCCGTACCCCGCCGCGGTGCAGTCTAAGTGCCCGGGTGACGTCAGCCAGCAGGGAGAGTTTCTGTTAACCACAGATGCATCAAAATAGCATTGTATTTCCGCCGTCACGTTTAAGGCGCCTTCACACAACTGGAACCATCTCATGGATCTTGGAACCGTTTCGTGACTAAGACGGTACTTCTTATTCGATATGTTTGCGTCGTAAGAACAAGGGACTATTTCAAGTTCCGAGTTCTCAGTTTTAATGGAATGAATGTGCTTTAGGTTAAACAGTTCTATGAACTTATTTCAGAGGAACTATGCTTTTAGGGAACTAAAGGTATGTCCATAAAAGCTTAACGTCATATTTCACAGATGTTTAAAATCATACTCTGTGTATTGCGGGATACTTAAGGTGCGTCACAACAGGAACTTAAGGAACTAAAACTGTTGGCGACAGTACCCTTTTTACTTTATTGGTATGTTTGTATTGTGGGAACTAGAGGCGGTTACAGAACTTAAGGGCATGTTTAGGAGGAACCATGCTTTTAGGAAACTTGGAACCTTTAGGTGACAAACAATGGCATCAATTTCCCATGTCTCATTGGTCACTTTTGCAAAGCTGGAACTTTTTCCATAGTTCTCAGAACTGTTCTCCTTTGAAGTTTTCATATTGCAGGAACTGTAGACTGCTGTAGGTCCTGAATTTCTGCTCTGAGGATGAATCCTACAAAGCCTACAGTTCTCTGAACTTATTTTAGAGGAACTATGGGAACCTTTTGGAGAACTACATACCACAGTATGAGTGCTGACGTGATGTAGGCTGACCGAAGGCTCAGTGTAGTTTCACATAGATGTGTACAGACTGTCAGTCTTATTAGACTTTCTGCGTAGCTGGAACTGTTTTGTGGTTCCTGGAACTGTTAGTGACGTTTCTTTTTTTTTTTTTTTTTTTTTTTTTGTTGAATCATATTCATAATATTTGAAGAATGGTTTTGGTTCTTAACAGAATCCTATGATACTTATTCTATCAAACAGTTCCAGGAACCAATTTGGGAACCAAGAGACCACACCCACTTATGTAGGTTACCTTTATAAAATTGAGGGACCTTTTCAGTTTTAAGGACTGTTTTAAAAGTTACATTTATTGTATTTGGACGAACGTTTATGGATTTATTGTTTAGGGAACTACTTACATTTAGGGGCCTTTTTGTGTGTGTTTGCTTTGATGTTGTGGTTGACGGGTCAAAGCGCAATGTAGTCTTTCGTGATGTGAACTGTTAAAAGCACAACAGCCCCATTATACATACCCGTCAAAAGTTTGGACACGTCCCCTTTCTGTTCCGTGGTCTCAGTTCCACATACCGTCAAGATGGACTTTGTAGTTCTACAGTTCCACTCTGTAGTCCATCTGTTTGTGTTCTACAGTACATACTGTGTTCTAATGGTCAGAACCCCAATAGCACCACCACAGAGCAGGGGTTATTGGGTAGGTGCATTAGTCCTATCCCAGCAGTGTCACTGAGGTGGAGAAATGAAACTACAGCAGCACTGCACTGTGTCAGTGTCACTGCAGAACTGACCATAAACAATCCACCACCCAAATGATACCTGTTCTGTGATGCTCCTGAGAACCAACAGGGGACGAACAACAACAAAGAACACAGATGGACTACAGTCTGGAATTGTAAAAGTCCATCTATATGGTAAGTGGAGCAGAAAGGGGGCGTGTCCAAACTTTTGACTAGTACTGTAAGTTAAAATTGTGTAAAGATTTTTTATAAACATATTCATTTCGTTTTCAGTTCTTAAGTCGGTTCTGTGCTCGCTGTCGCTGTACCTCTGAGATAAGGTGACTCGGCTCGGTTATAGATTGGAATGTTGATTGTAACTCAGGGTTTTTCTGCTGTGGCCTCAACCCTCTGCCTCCCAAACCTTCAGACGCACAATAAAAACCTTCTGTAAGGAGAAGTGAAGACTGGCGTCCACAAACCGAACACACAACGATGTACTGCAATTTATTATGCAACAATTTTACATCAGATTTACCCCCGCGGTTGTTTATTTCGTACCCGAGCACCTGTTACCCAGGTGAGTGCTCCTGACCCACCACCCAAACGATACTGTGATGCTCCTGACCAAGAGAGAACAGAGAACCAACAAGGGACTAACAAAAACACAGTACACAGATTGACTACAATCTGTAATTGTAAAACTACAAAGACCATCTATATGATAAGTGGAGGAAAGGGGGGAGGGGGTCTGAGAGGGGGGGCAGAACCAGTCAGCAGATGTGTTAAAAGAATTCCGCAGGCACCGATGTCTCCTAAAAATGACCTTTTGTAGAAATAGTTCCTTTAAAAATGACTTTAAATCAACATTTTAGTTTAGTTTGTTTGTTACCCCCCCTCACTCATCCCCCACCCCCGACCCACCCCCAAAAGACAGGTCAAACCCAGACTTGTTCTCAAAGGTCAGCTGGTTATCGATGCCGTCCATTTCTCTAGATGTTCTTCACATTCCTGTGCCATCATTTCCCCCCACCCCCACCATGCTTCGCATTCCTGTGTTTGGTTACTCCCAGTGGCGCCCCTCCCTGTTACACTTGGTGCTGCTTACCTCGGTGATTTAACGCGTGGCTCGTTGCCGGTGCACGTGGGTCAGTTGGGTCGTTTACACGGCGTCATGTTGTTGCTTATCTGCCGCTCAATGGATCTTTAATTTGAACCGAGATGAACCTCCGTGCGACGCTCTGCGACCTCAGACATTAAACTGGGTGGTTTTTAAAAAAATATGTAAAAAAAAAAAAAAAAAGAATATTTTAATGTATTTCTGGGAGGGGTGCGTACTCCATTTGGTGATCCAAACTTCACCCAGTTAATGGGATGCTAAAAACATTGGTGTAATACACCTAAAAAAATCAGTTTTTTTAATAAAAAAGTTTTGGGTTTTACATCTGCATGAGCTGCTGATTTGTTTAAAAGGCAGACTAAACCCCCTAATTATTTTTTCCATTAATTTATCTCAAATCAAATAGAAAATCAAATCGGGTTTATCAGTCACATGTGTAGTTATACGCGGTACAGCCAGCAGGGAAATTCTTTTTTGACATCTCTGCATAAAGATAAAAATTTTGGAATTACAGTAAGAAAAAAAAAAAAAATCAGCTTTACAAGATAGTTGTTCAAAAGGATAAGTACAATAGAATAAAATAAAATATGTATTTACAATTTGCAATTAAATAAAAAAAAGAGAAATTAGAAATATGGCACTGTAACGGATATAAACTAAAAGTTCTCTTATAAGTCATGATTAAAGTGAGTGTACTGTACTATTGCTTTAAAAAGTTAATCTCATCCCTTAATCTTCAGCTTAATCCTCTACTTGTGGGGGGGGGGGGGATTCCCCATGCCATTCCCCATCCAGGGGGTTTTGTTTCGGGCACTGAAACCCAGGACAGGGTGCCAATCCATTGCTGGGCACATGCACTATAGAGGCAATTCAGAGCAGGCAATTCACCTTTAATCCACGTTTTGGTCTGTGGGAGGAAACCGGGGAATCCAGAGAAAACCTACACAGACAAGTAAATAACATCAAACAGCAAACTCCACCCAGATTGAAATTCGAACCTGGATCCCCAGCGCTGAGAGGTGGACGTACTAACCACGACACCCCACAGTGCTGCCTGTAATCATTCTATTGACTAATTATTTATTTTAAAGGACTTTAATTTTGTAATGTGCTACATCTGCATTGTAATTTCATTCATTCAATATCTTTCGCTTTATCCTCTATTAGGGTCGCGGGGGAAGGGGGCGGGGTTCCCAATGCCCATCAAGGGGAGAACATCTCGGGCGCAGTACAGGGCGCCAATCCATCGCTGGGCGCATTGTAATTTCATTTATATATTTATTCATATAATTTTAAATAAAGATAATAATAAAATCTTTATTTTTAAATAGATTACAATTCATTAACAGATATAAATAAACCAGAGAACACTCACGCGGATCGGGATTCGAACCCGAAACCCCAGCGCCGAGAGGCGACGTACGTAGCTCAGGATCAGCGGGTATCGCATCACACAGCATCGCAATAAAGATCAGAACCATGTGGTGCTTTTAAACTTATGGTTTTACGTCATGAACACCTTGTTGCTTTGAGTTTCCAAACCCAGACTGCATGTTGGGAATCCAGGGGTTGGGGTGGGGGGGGGTTGGGGGGTTGGAGGATGGGGAAGCAATAAGGAGGTATTTATCAACATGTCCTCTCCTGCCCGAGTCCAGGAGCCTGTTTGTGTGAGCGGAAAGGACGCGTTCTAATGAAACTGATGCTTTTCTCTATCACAGTCCTACTTCGTGTCTGACTACGACCCCACCATCGAGGACTCGTACACCAAAATCTGCACCGTCGATGGCAAGGAGACACGATTGGACAGTGAGTCACTGCATTTATTCGCGTTCCAGTTTTTAAAGTTGTTCTGAAGGTATGCTTGTTTTTAAAAATCAGAACGTAGAATTTAATCATTATGTTGCCTGATGTTTGTGTCCTCACCTAAAAAAAAGTGAACCTAATGCAGTGGGACGTGGTTAACTCAGTGGATACGGTGTTGGGGTATCAGTCTGAAGGTTGTGGGTTCAAATCCCAGGTCCAATGGACCTATGTGGGTCCTTTGGCAAGACCCTTAACCCTTACTACCCCAGGTGGCGCTGTTTTATTACCAACTTTGTACATCGACGCCAAAACATCAAGTTGGTACACTTGAACGGGCGTGGCAGCTCAGTGATTATAGTGTTGGGTTGTCAATCTGAAGGTTGTGGGTTCAAATTCCAGGTCCAGTTAACCTATGGTGGGTCCTTTGGCAAGACCCTTAACCCTTATTACACCAGGTGGCGCTGTTTTATTACCGACTTTGTACATTGACCCCAAAAGAAGTTGGTACACTTGAACAGGCGTGGCAGCTTAGTGATCGTAGTGCTGGGTTATCAATCTGAAGGTTGTGGGTTCAAATCCCAGGTCCACTGAAGTTACTGATGTGGGTCCTTTGGCAAGACCCTTAACCCTAATTACTCCAGGTGGCGCTGTTTTATTACCGACTTTGTACATCGACGCCAAAACATCAAGTTGGTACACTTGAACGGGCGTGGCAGCTTAGTGATCATAGTGTTGGGTTATCAATCTGAAGGTTGTGGGTTCAAATCCCAGGTCCACTGAAGTTACTGATGTGGGTCCTTGAGCAAGGCCCATAACCCCATTACTCCAGGGGACGCTGCATCATAACCGACCTTGTATGCCACTTTAAATAACAAGCGTTTACTAAATGACCTAATGCAGGTTGCCGGTAACTTTAAAAAAATGTGGTGCCTACGTTTCACCCAGCAATAAAAAAAAAAACAATTTGGAATTTAAATGAAGATGGAAATGAATAAAAAAATGAACAAAAAATCGATTTCAGCCATTCTGACTTTTTCATAAAAACCCATGTGGTTCATTAAAATAACATTCCCAGACCCATAATCCCAACACCCATGTGATCTCATCTCAGTACACCACCCAAACTGGGTTACCTCACATGATCCCTTTGTGTTCTCTGTGTCGTGTGAGGACAGAGGGTTCGGGTTCTCCCACCCTACTTTCCTTTTGAATCATCATGAGGAAATACGGTTTCTTAAATTTGTGAACTTTTACACATTTTTGGGGATTTATAAGAAAAAAATAATCGAGTGAATGAGCTGATGGGTCAGGCCATGTTTAATATGTCGACAGGCTTTAGAGAAGATGGACCAAAAGAACTAGTTTTCTTTCAAATGGTTTGAACATTGATTAGATTTTTTTACTGTAATTTTTAACAAAAGAACTTCATATTTTACATTATCGAAAGAAGTTTACGCAAAAGCCCCACGTTGTCTATTTTCGATGACGAGATATTATTTTCTGTTTACATTATATTAACAACAAATATAAAAAATCATGCGCTGTTTCTGTGATTTCTGTCACTTGGGTGAAGTTAATAATATTATAATAATCATCCATCCATCATCTCCTGCTTTATCCTCTATTGAGGTCGCGGGGGGGGGGGGGGCATGCCCATCCAGGAAAGAACGTTTTGGGCGCTGGGCAGATACACCAATCTATCGCTGGGCACACACTCACTCACACAGACACACTCTATATGGGGCAATTTGGAGAATTCAATTGACCTCGATCCATGTTTTTGGACTGTGGGAAGAAACTGGAGAACCCGGAGGAAACCCATGCGGACACGGGGAGAACATGGAAACTCCTCGAACCGGGAATCCCTAAAGCTGGGAGGAGAACATGTTAAACCACTAAGAAACCGTGCCACCCCTATAATAATAATATATACTTATATATTATAATAATACTAATAATAACTTTACCAAAAGACAATAATCGTTACATCAAAATCTGTAATAGAGAGAAGAAAAAGAGAACAATAATAAAAAAAAAACAGTAATAATAATAAAAAGTACAGAAGAAAATAATACCAGTATACGTGCAATTAACCCAATTTAAGTGCAGGGCAGGTCTGTAATTAACAATTAGGAATAAATGAAAAACACATTTGTCTCATTTAAAAGTCCCAAATATCCCAAAGCAGCTCATTTCTCTGACTGAGGTTAATAAAGAGTCCGGACACTCTGGTGGACGCTCGTCCCGTTCGGCGTGCGGTGAGATGTTAACGAAGGAGAAACGAGTGAAAGTGTCCCGAATGCAACCAAAAGTGATAGTGAGACCGAACTTGTGAGTGCGTGGGTGTGTGCGGCGCTGCAGCACGGCTCTTGTGGTTTTGCTGTTTTATGTGATCTATTTACGTGACGAACACCTCTCGTTTCCTTCTTCTGAATCGACACTTCTCTTTTGACGGTGCGTCAGTTCTGGACACAGCCGGGCAGGAGGAGTTCGGAGCCATGAGGGAGCAGTACATGCGCTCGGGCGAAGGCTTTCTGCTGGTGTTCGCATTGAATGATTCTGGAAGGTAAGTGGGTGTGTGTGTGGGGGGGGGGGTGGGTTGTTGAGAAGAGAGAACAGAGAGTTCCCATTCCTCCTGGTGAAGAGCGAAAGGGAACAGAGACCATATAGGTGTGGAAATGACTTTGTGCATGTGAAAACAGAATGAAGGACGCGAGAGTCCGAGTGTCTGTGTCTGATTCTCAAACGCTTAACACGAGGTCTGGAGAACATGCTCATATGATTCCATGCATTTCCCTTTAGGAGAGTGAAGTGTCGCCTCCTCAAATGTCCATCTGTAGAGGTTCTAACTCTGAACTGCACTGATGCCCTTTGTTTTTTGTTTTTTTTTGGGTATAGAGTTTGTATAAAGTTCTCCATCGTGTCCCTGCACTGTTAATGTGGCTTTCATTTCCCCCAGTCGCCTCCTGAATCCTTATTTGGGCAGATTGTCTGCTAGAATAAAAAAAAAAACTAAATAAATGGTCGCTGATGGTGCTGATCTGTCGGCTGCGTGAGCTGGGTGTAATCTGGCTCTTTTGTTTTTGTAAAACCATTTTTAATTAAAAAAAAAAAATTAAGAAAATAATAATAATAATAATTAATAATGACACATCCAGAATGACTGAATGTTATCTTTCAGCTACAATGAAATCCAGAAGTTCCACACTCAGATCCTGCGAGTTAAAGATCGAGATGACTTTCCCATGGTGCTCGTGGGCAACAAATCTGATCTGGAGCAGCACCGGGCGGTAATGTGCAGATCGCTTGTTAATTAATACAATTAAGAACGATTGTTGAAACAAGGACATCTCATCTCATTATGTTGACAGCTTAATCATATACTACGGACTGGGGGGGGGGGGAGGAGGGCTGGGCAGATACAACGAGGACAGGCCGCCAATCCAATTTTGGACACAGACACACATACACACTATATAGGGGCAATTTACAGCAGACAATTTTCCATGTTTTTGGATTGTGGTAGGAAAGAACCCAGAGGAAACCCATGCGGACATGGATGGGGAGAACATGGATTCTCCACCCAGATTGGGAACCTGGATCCCCAGCGCTGAAAGATGGATGTGCTTACCACTGCATCATGGTGTCACTGTGAACATTTTATTGAAGTCTAAATATGACACTTTTGAAGATGTGTGGGAGTCGCTTGCTCCTGATGGAGGCGCTACAGCGCTGACTCAAGGCTGAATTAGGGACGTCTCCCTGCCATAGAGATCACAACAGTGATCCTTTTTTAGATGATTAAAATCCAGCACTGGTGACAAAGAG
>JAFMOD010000052.1:710485-792779 GCA_019802435.1 Corydoras maculifer
TTTGTTTTCCGTTCTCAGATCTCCAGAGACGAGGCCATGTCGTTTGCAAGAGAGAACCGGATCCACTATATGGAGTCGTCCGCCAAGAACCGGCACAATGTTGACGAAGCGTTCCTGGAGGTGGTGCGAGCGATAAGGTGCGAGTCTGATGACGTGATCTTACGTTTGAGTAAATCATGTTTCAAGTGCAAAGGCATGAGACGTACTGTATGTTGAACTTTGGTTTGTTCCTTTCACCCCCCCCCTCCACCCCTGCGTAGAAAGTTCCAGGAGACGGAGAGCCCCCCTCTGCTCAGAAATCAGGCCGGGAAGCAGAAGAGAAGTGGCGGTTGTCCCTGCACCATCCTCTGATTGTCCTCTCACACTGTCGCCAAGGAGACTGAACATCACCATCAACCCCTTCCTCCCCTTCCCCACCCATGTCTGGTGCCTTAAATGTCTGCACTGTGTGAGTGTGTGAGCGAGAACGTGAGAGTGTGGTTTCTTATGCTTATAATGACTATATATATATATATATATATATATATATATATATATATATATATATACTGACTGTGTGTGTGTGTGTGTGCGCTCGCGTCAATGCTTTTAGTCACAGTAGGGAGTGTGCACATGCTTAGTACGGGACGTGTTTCTCTTCAGGACGGAACCGTAGACTTTAATCAAAGGCTTTGTTTTGTTTTTTGTTCTTTTTTTTTTTTTTCCCTCATCTGCACTTTTTCCTCCGTTCAAGTTAAATCTGCGTTTCTCTTGGGTTTCTCAAACGTCGCGTGGAGTTTAGTGCGCTCGGCGTTTTCAAAGGACGGTCCGAGAGAGACGGGCAGATTATTTTTTTTTGTGCGGCGCGTGGGCGGCCCGACGGAGCTGCTTCATTTTAATTGATGGCCGCAAACCGCGCGTTAACCTTTTATACGAAGCAGGAGGTCCTCCATTTCAGCCGACGAGAAGCTCGTTCAGCACGGAATATTAAGCTATTGACGCGTTCGTTGGAAAAGTTACCACCCCACCCCACCCCCGAGCTTTGTTTGGGTACAACTTCAGAGGGGCGGATTCTCAATAGACGTGTTCGCCGTTGGTCCGATCAAAGCGGTTCTCACTTCCCTCCCGGAGCAAGTTGAGAATGAGGTCATTGTTAAACTTTAACGGACCCACGCGGGTTAAAGTGATGACCGCACAACCGGTTCCTCACGCTCCCACTCGGTCAGCCCTCACAGTGGGTGGAGTCAGCGGTGGTTTTTAGATAATGGCATGTTCACCTTAGATACATAATCAGTCAGAGATCTTTTGGGAAATCAAAGAACCCCATTTCCGGCCTTCTAGTCGATGAATCCAGGTGTTTGATTCAACCCGGTCTCCACGGATATATACAATCACGTTCGTGACTGTGCAATTTGGACGACCGACCGAGTGCAAACAGTTTGGGGAAGGTCCTGTGAGGTTTGCAGCTGTGCCTCAGTGTACAGGGTGGGCTCCATAAAGACCTTATATGAGTTTCGGTGTTAAAGAACTTGACTGACCCACACAGAACCCTGACCTCGAGCCCACTGAACACATTTGGAATGGAGATTGTGAAGCTGACAAACTTGTCCAGCATCGGTTTCTGACCCCTTGAGGATTTAAGAAAAAGTTTTTCATCGACACGCTCCAAAATATTATAGTGAACGATGTTATAGGTGCGAGGGCGGGACCAACTTAGTATGAGATGTCGTGTGCAGGTGTTCCCATTCTTTAGTTTATGTTTTTTTTAATGTTCTCACTATAGGAACCAGGGACTGGTATGGTTTTTAGAACAAAGAGTGACAGTTTTCAGTGCTTTCAGGCTCCGCTTTACCCCCATAAACCCATGTAAGACTTGTGCATCACATTTTAATAACAGAATTAACATGACAAATGGACCGACAGTGACGTCCAGGCTTATTGAGACGCACCGCATCACTGTCACTGCAGTACTGAGCATAATCAACCATCGGAATAATACCTGCTCTGTGAACTCCTTTCTGCTCCACGTCATGTCCATGCTCTCAGTTCCACTTTCTCTAAAGATGGACTTTATAGTCTACAATTCCAGACTGTAGTATTTGATTGGTGCATTATTCCTATCCCAGCAGTGTCACTGGAGCGCTGCAGAACTAACAATAAACAATCCACCACCCTAATGGTACCTGTTCTGTGATGCTCCTGACCAATGGGACTAACAAAAGAAAAGAACACCGATGGACTACAGTCTGTAATGGTAAAACTACAAAGTCCATCTATATGGTAAGTGAGGAAATAGAGGATGGAGCATGAAGTGGGTGTGGCCTAACTTTTGTTTGGTACTGTAGTCATGTCTGTAGTTCTTATGCGCACTGTATATAAACATCCCATCACAAATCTGTAGGCATCGATGCAGAGGTGTTCTCAAGGGGTGGAGGGTGGCATTTTGGGTCTGTGGGGTTTGTTTACACCAAATTTGTGGTGGCAGATCTTTCGGAGAGGTCAGACTGTGGCCACAAAGTTGGTAGCCCATTGTGTTGGTCACAGATGGATGAAAATGGCATGAGGACCGCAGTGTCATGCAGAACCTGGAGTGTTTAAATGCATTATGGACTGTTGTTTGCTTCTTATCTTCAGTATCGGTGTCTGACCTCAGCTGTTGTTCTGGTTTAATGGGAAGAATGTCACAGACAACTTAATTATGTAGAAAGTCTGTAAGAATTGACTTGGAGGTGGGGGAGGGGAACTGCGCCCGGAAGTCTCCTGTGGGTGTTCTACTAGAAATTGGGGCATTAGATGGACCCCCTTCCCAAATTTCCGATGGTTTAAAATTGGGAGGCTTTCCACTATGTCTTAACGAAAAGCCTTACGTATCGACGCTCGAGTGACTCCAGTGTAATTAAGTATTCATCCAAGCCAAAGATCATGCGCTTTGTTTGCACACCATGTCAGGACAAACTTAAAAGTAGTTTGACACTAAACAGCCTTATGTTTTCGTGCCGTACGTAACGCCGGTGGCGGGATTCGTGTCTTGTCTGTGTCATTTGGGCAACGTCTGTGTGAAGGTTCATCTCTGTGCATCCGCTTGCGCTGTCCTCGATCCACATGCTATTGATTTGTTATTTTTTTTTCATTTTATTATTTTTTTGTTTGTTTACCTAATCAGTATGCGGCCAATGACATTTCACTGGCCCTCTGGCCACCAGAGGGCGCTGCGCACTCGCCTCTGAACTCCACACGCCTCGAACCTGTCTCCAGGCGAAGTGTCAGGGGTTCAGTCGGGAGTCTGCGAGACGAGAGCTGTGAGATTTTTTTTTAAAGGAGTAACATGTAATTATTCCTTAAGTGCACAACGTTCTGCTAGCCTAATGGATATCCATGTACCGTGCCGTTCCCATTACGGACAGTTCACCTTTATTATTTTGTACTAAAATTGAGCTGTATCTCTCTTTTTTTTGTACACGATTAAAAGTGATATTTACTTACGCCGACTCGAGTGTCGTCCTCTTTGTGGATTGGCACTCCATGCTGACATCATTTCTCCAGTTAAAGTACAAGCCAGAAATCATTTCCCTGAGTTTTAATCCAACCAATTTCCCAAAAAAGAGAAAAATAGCCTCGGTGTGTGAGAACTCGGCCTCCACACACAGTTGTCAAGGAGATGTGGCTCCTCTCAGGTTCCGATGCAACAAAATAACGTCTTAAGATTCTGATTCTTTTATGGATGTGGATGAGAATCTCATCTTCTGCTTAATCCTCTACCAGGGTCAATGAGGGCCCATCCAGGGTAGAACAATCCATCCCAGGGCACACCACTATATAGGGGCCAGCTAGACAAGGCAAATCACCTTGAATCCATATTTGTGGATTGTGGGAGGAAATTGGAGAGCCTGGTGGGAGAACATGGAGAATCCACTCAGATCAGAATTCACACCTGGATCCCCAGCACTGAGAGGTGGACGTGCTGACCACTCCACCACCAGGCCGCCTGATTTGCAAATCACGATAATTTTGTTTATGATCTCATATAATTCATATATAGAGTCTTCAGACAGAGATATTTTACCAATATGAAAGTTTGTTTAGATTTACATTTTTAGTCCTTTAGCAGACGTTTTTATCCAAAGCGACTTACAAATGAGAACACAACAACCGCAAGTCGGTATTTAAGAAAGAACCAGCTTTTAAACCTCATTGTTATCCTGTACTCTCACTTTTTTTCAAATAATTAAATTAATTCATCATCTTCCGCTTTCCCCATGCCCATCCAGGGGAGAACGTTTCGGGCGCTGGGCAGATACACCTAGAACAGGGCACCAATCTATCACTAGGCACACACTCACTCATACATACACACCCTATATGGGGCAATTTGGAGAACTCAATTGACTTTATCCATGTTTTTGGACTGTGGGAGGAAACCCATGCAGACACGGTGAGAACATGGAAACTCCACCCAGATGGGGATTCGAACCGGGAATCCGTAGTGCTGAGAGGAGAACGTGCTAAACCACTAAGCCACCGCGCCGCCAATAATTTAATACAATTTAATGATTTTATTAAATAAATTTATTAATCAAACCAATGTTGATTTAAATGTATCATATTTAATTTACCGTTTAATGAATTTATTACAGCCTATTATATTTTAACTTTATTGCAATATAAAAGTCCCCAACACAGTGGAGCGTCATGAGAAAATTCTGGCTAAAATAAACATATAAATCACAAAATCCAAAGCGATCATTCATGTTTGAAAAAGCCTGGAATCGATAGACGTTTTGCGCAGAACGGATGAATAACATCTCTCTTTATTACGGCGCGGAGTTGAATCGGTACTCTGACTGCGAGGCTTTTCATCATTTCTAATTCCTATTAAAGCGGCCCAACCAATAAACCCCGGGACTGTGCCCTCTTGTGTCGGAGTTAATTCTCATTGGCCGGTCGGCCAACCCTTCGACCAATGGTAGCCGAGCGCCTTGACGAGCGACCAATAGCAGCGCAGCACAGGTCTGGCGCTGGCTTTAGCCTAGTGACAGCGAGGACACAGGGAGTCAGCTGTGTCAACTTTACGGAGTCAGTCGCACCGTCAGCACAGCGTCGCACAGCTTCTGAAAACGCTGTTCAGTGCTTTATAATAAACAAAGAATAAAAACATTTTAGTGTTGGGTTCTCCCGTTTCCTTCCACAGTCCAACTACAACGATTTAATGTAAAATTGCCCCATAAAGTGTGTAAGTGTGTGTGTGCCCACCGATGGATTGGCACCCTGTCCTGGGTGAATCTGCCCAGCGCCGAATAAATGGATGTTTCAAATTTGACTCTTTCCATTAGATGGCGCCACAGCCGTTCATTTCCCCTTCATCTCACTGTCTATACTACATATCTTCTAAGTTGCCCCTATATAGTGTGTGTCTGGATGAGAGGGTGTGTGCCCACCGATGGACTGGTGATCTGTCCCGGGTGTTTCTGTCCAGTGCCCGAAATGTTCTCCACCAGATGAACCTCCCCATGAGATAATGAGATAATGAGATAATGAGGTGATGAGGTGAGTAGCCTATGCGGTTATATTATCACTATAATACTAGCTTACTAAAAAACCCTCCTGCTGTATTTGTAAAACAATTTACTAGATCAAATTTATTTTATTTGAATTGAATTCATTGATTTATTGATGAATCTATTGTCTGACCCCAAACATGATGAAATGAAATGATAAAACCGGCACCAAAACAAACCCCGAATTGTTTTGCGGACAGTTTGAACGGTTTCGGTGTAAACCTGTCCACTTCCGCGTTTGTTTCTGCAGACACCTGCGCGCGACGACAGGTGTGTTTGCTGAGATGAACGTGAGGCGCGCGCGCGCGACCACACCCTCAGTCTCAATGCGGTCGGACCGGTCTGTCCACAGAGTTCCTGAACCCGGACCAGTCTGCTGTCCACAGAGTTCCTGAACCCGGACCAGTCTGCTGTCCACAGAGTTCCTGAACCCGGACCAGTCTGCTGTCCACAGAGTTCCTGAACCCGGACCAGTCTGCTGTCCACAGAGTTCCTGAACCCGCAGCCGAACAGGACCAGTCTCTACAGAGAGTTCCTGAACCCACACCGAACTGGACTAGTCTCTACAGAGTTCCTGAACCCTTAACCGAACTGGACCAGTCTCTACAGAGTTCCTGAACCCACACCGAACTGGACTAGTCTCTACAGAGTTCCTGAACCCACACCGAACTGGACTAGTCTCTACAGAGTTCCTGAACCCACACCGAACTGGACTAGTCTCTACAGAGTTCCTGAACCCACACCGAACTGGACTAGTCTCTACAGAGTTCCTGAACCCTTAACCGAACTGGACCAGTCTCTACAGAGTTCCTGAACCCTTAACCGAACTGGACCAGTCTCTACAGAGTTCCTGAACCCTTAACCGAACTGGACCAGTCTCTACAGAGTTCCTGAACCCTTAACCGAACTGGACCAGTCTCTACAGAGTTCCTGAACCCTCAGCCGAACAGGACTAGTCTCTACAGAGAGTTCCTGAACCCACAGTCAACCCGGACCGGTCTCTACAGAGAGTTCCTGAACCCACAGCTGAACCGTACCTGTCTGTACAAAGTCCCTGAACCCGCAGCCGAACCGGACCGGTCTCTACAGAGAGTTCCTGAACCCCAAACATCAGTGAACCCCTGCAGAATGTCAGGATCTGCTGAATCATCCTGAACGCCTGTGCGTCTCGCTCTTCTGATCGTCAGACATTTTAAAGTTTGTCCCGGTGGTTCCTCTCTCAGGTGAGTTCAGTTCCGTTAACCCGCAGTTCGCGTCTCACACTCTGTTTAATTCACTCTCACGATTCCATCAACATTTGACCCGAACATCACAAAATAAAACCCTTTTCCCTTGAGTTTCCAGTTTCAGTGTTTATTACAGCGCCCCGTTCATTCCCTGCGACGTGACGTCACAGCGTGGCTTTCGTTTACCCACATTAGATTAAAGCAGTGATTTAATTAATACAGTTTATCAATAAACATTCATTCATTCATTATCTTCCACTTTATCCTTTATTGGGGGGGGGGGGGCATGCCCATGCCCATGCCCATGCCCATGCCCATCCAGGGGAGAACGTTATGGGCGCTGGGCAGATACACCCAGGACAGGGTGCCAATCCATCGCTGGGCAATCAATAAACATTATATATATATATATATATATATATATATATATATATATATATATATATATATATATATATATATATGTGAGGCAGTTTATTAAACAGGGAGAAGTATTAAATTATAATCTTCGCTTTGAAGCTTAAACGTGTTCTTTTTGTTGATGATGTCGTTTTTAAACATGGTGTCAGATTTAATCCCAAATCATCTGTGAGTAAAAGAAAAGTGTATTGTTAAAAGTAGGTTGTTGATAAAGCAGAAAATGTGTTTAAATTCTTTCTCAACAATATATGAAGCTACAGTAGAGAATCGTCTTAGTGCAGATTAACAGGACTTTAACATGTTCTCCAAAAACAAGATCACGTCGATGCAGTAAACAGATTTCGTAATAATCTCATGAATAACATTTTTAAAATTGTGATTATAGACCTTCTTGTGTACGCTTTCACAAAACCTCAGTTTCATAGGCACTCCATACTTCCATAACTATTATATCACAGTACAGACTAGTTACCAGTTTCCTGTTTCATTTGAAACGTTACAAACCTGAAACACCTGAGTTTAAGATTAGGCAAGAGATCGTTCTATCACAACCCATGTCCTGATCGCCTTTTATCCGCATTGTTTCCACACTTGTGTAAGTGCCTGTGGCTGCTAAATTCGATCTCATTTCTAAATGTCATTGTGTTTACTCAACATTTACATGTTTATTTGAGTTGTTTTCAGATTGGTGGAATTTTTTTCGAGCGTTAATATTTATTATTATCATACAGCAACAGTTTTCAGACATCCTTAATAAACAAAACTCATTTAAAATTTTTAAAATTAATTTATATATCTGGCGGCACGGTGGCTTAGGGGTTAGCACGTTCGCCTCTCAGCGCTAGGGATTCCTGGTTCGAATCCCCATCTGGGTGGAGTTTCCATGTTCTCCCTGTGTCTGCGTGGGTTTCCTCCGGGTTCTCCGGTTTCCTCCCACAGTCCAAAAACATGGATCAAGTTAATTGAATTCTCAAAAATTGCCCCGTTTAGAGTGTGTCTGTGTGAGTGAGTGTGTGCCCAGTGATGGATTTGCATCCTGTCCTGGGTCTATCTGCCCAGCGCCCAAGACGTTCTCCCCTGGATGGGCATGGGGAACCCCACCGCGACCCTAATAGAGGATAAGCGGAAGATAATGAATGAATAATTTATATATTTTAAGTGTATGTGTTAACTTTTAAATCTGGGGAGGGTGAGGACTACAGTCTGTAATTGTAGAACCGCAAAGACCATCTATGTTGTAGGTGAACATTAGGCACAGTATATATCTGCACTTGCGCTCAGACATTACAATTTACATTTTTTTTTTTTTGCAAATATCACACCCATATCATTTGAGGTTGAATTGGAACAGTGATTGTGAGCCAGCCCTCTGTGTGTGATACTCTGGTTGTGAAGAGAACGTGTCTGATTATGTTGTTGAGTCGGTGAAATCCTAATTGACTTTCACAGACTCAGACTTTTTGTTTCTGTTCATCAGCACCGGAGTTCTACACAAATTCTAACAAAACACACTCCAACATCTAGTGGCTTTCCCAGAAGAATGGCGGTTGCTTAGCAACTCTATATTAATGTCAGTGGTTTTGCAGTGGCATGTCTACAAAGCAGGGGTGGCAAAGTAACTATCACTGTCACCGCACCATGGCTTTGACTCCTGGCTTTGACTCCTGGTGAAGGGGTGTGGGGGGGGGGGCAGCCAAGGTCCTTTATTGTGTGAAGTTTGTATGTTCTCCCTCTTGTGTCTAAGTGGGTTTTCTTTCCTCCCACAGTCAAAGGACATGTGAGTCAAAGGAACTGAACGCTTTAAATTTGCCGTAAGGGCAACGAGGAGGTGCGGTAGTTAGCAGTCTCGCCTTCAATTTCTGGGTTGGAGGACAAGTTTGCATGTTCTCCCCATGGCTGCATGTATGTGTGTTTCCGTTTCTGACACATTTGTGCACTTGGGTACGATTTACTACTTTGCATATTTACTTTTACTTTCATTTATCCGGAGGTTCATTAGACGAGAGGGCGGTCTAACAGTGAGCATAATCACTCAACCCTGCATCAGAGACAATATTTACTCCCTTATAAAAACTTGCCCCACAGATTATTGTATTACATTTTAAAGCCAAAGAGCAGATCTAGTGAAGCTGGAGGAAGGATTTCCATGTCGATTTATTCCAGCGCTGCCGCTCCGTCTCACGGTGTGTTGCAGTTGATGTTACGATGCCATTATTAAGGAGGTAGGAACCTGAAAATGTCCATTATCTGCCCCATTAAACGCTCTTTTCCGTTAGCAATTTATCACATGGACTTCTTTATTTATTTGGAATGGGGGCTCCTCAATGTGCTTTTAAAATTTCCCCTTTTTAAATTTGATGGCACGACCAAAAACATGCAGGTTTAATTGATCTCATCTCATTATCTTCAGCTTTATCCTCTACTAGGGTTGCCGGGGGTGGGGGGGGGTCCCCCATACCCGTCCAGGGGAGAAAGTTTTGGGTGCTGGGCAGATACACCCAATACAGGGTGGCAATCCATTGCTGGGCACACACTCATTCACACAAACACACACATTGTATACTATATAGGGGCAATTTAATGCAGGAATAGGAGTGGACCTTCCCCAAACATCTCACAAACATGAAGGCATGCAGTTGTCCCGGTGCTGTTGTCTCTGTAGTGTACGTCCCCTGATCAGATGTAGAGGGTTTATCTGATGGTTCTGCATGTGGTTGTAAGGACTGTTTTGGCAACAAGGATGCAGTGTTTTTAAAAAAACTTGGTGTCACAAGATTAACGTATTTCCTCGGTGTAACGTGATCTTCGGGCGCCATGGTGACGTAGAGATCAGCATGTCCACCTCTCAGCGGTGGTTCGAATCCTGAGCTTGGACGGAGTTTCCATGTTCCATGTTGTCCTTATGTCTGCATGGGTTTTCACCGGTTACCTCCCATACTCCTAAACCAACCACCTGCTGGCTGTAGGTGGAGGCTGAGAACCAATCGTGGCACTTTCGCTTGCGTCGTGCTTCACTGGCCGAGCTCTCGCCCTTGCGGAGGAACTCCGGAAAGGAAAGAGCCTTGGAAAGGAAAGGACAGAGCCCAAATTGGAAATTGGTTCCTGTCTACAGTACCTCTTGATGTGTGTTACAGAAACCATGACAGGACTGGTGAGAGTCTGCTGCGGCCTGCTGATGCTGTTCCACCTAACGTGGACACGATGCATCCATAAAAGCGACAACGGTAAGACTTAATTTAAATTTTAATTGGACTTCGGAGTAATCACATGATCCAGCTCCCGTTTAATTATGGGATGGTACAATGTGCTGTGGATGCTTCATTCTGAATCATAAATCACATACTGATTAATGCTTACTGCATATTTGGACATACTCGCCATTTGGACCCAATTTGGTGATTTCAGACGCAGCCTTGGATTATCCCTTGTACAAGGCGCCCGGGGAGTAATTGGGGTTAGGGGCCTTGCCCAAGGGCACTTTAGCCAGAGTACTTGGTGGGAACGGGAATCAAACCGGGGACCTTCTGGTATCCCAACTTGTTGGTTGAGGTCAGAACACAGGGTCACCCCTGGAGCAATCAAGGTTGAGGGTCTTGTTCATCCATCTATTCATTGTTCATTATCCTCTACTTGGGTCACAGGGGGGTTCCCCATGCCCATCCAGGGGAGAACGTTTCGGGCGCTGGGACAGGCTAGGCCAGGGCGGGGTCTTGTTCAGTAATAATGATAATTATTTTGTCACATGGTGTATAAATGCTGTTCATATTAGTTTTATTTTTTTATCTTGTGTGATATTTTAACGATGCATCTCTTCTGCATCACGCTGCAGTCTTTCTCAATGGGAGGTCCGCCGACTCGTTCCTATCCCGTTCACTGCTGTACAACAGTTTTGATTTTGAGTTGGTTGTACCTGGAAATCTGGAGAGGGAGTGCTACGAGGAGGTCTGTTCCTACGAGGAGGCCAGAGAGGTGTTTGAGGACGACCAAAAGACGGTACGACATACCTTCTTCTTAAATCTTAAAGTGCTTATTTCACTGACGTTCTGAAGTGCGCAGAACACAGTGTGACAAACTCAGTGAACACATGAGTGTCGTTTATTTACACTGCTGTGTATTTATATATACACTCTTACACTAAATAATTAGATGTTCCTCGTCAAACGTGTTCTTTTTCCAAATTTCTACTGAAAACAACCTTTGTGTTTATTTCGATGCACAGTTATTGTTTATATACTGATTTTAATATGTTGGGTGCGTGTGTGTGTGGGGGGGTCATGGTGGCATAGAATGTACTGCCTCACAGCAAGTATGCCCCACATTTGGTTTCTAGGTGGGGCAAACACAGTTCCCTTCTGTGTGTAGTTTGCATGTTCTCCCTGTGCTTGCTTTGCTACTAATTGGTGGCCTCCCACATCCAGAAAACACTCATTCATCCATTCATTATCTTCCGCTTTATCCTCTATTAGGGTCGCGGTGGGGGGGTTCCCCATGCCCATTCAGGGGAGAACTTTTTGGGCGCTGGGCAGATAGACCCAGGACAGGACGCCGATCTATCACTGAGCACACACTCACTCACACAGACACACTCTATATGGGGCAATTTGGAGAACTCAATTGACCTGATCCATGTTTTTGGACTGTGGGAGGAAACCGGAGAACCCGGAGGAAACCCACGTGGACACGGGGAGAACATGGAAACTCCACTCAGATTGGGATTCGAACCGGGAATCCCTAACGCTGAGAGGAGAACATGCTAAAACACTAAGCCACCGTGCCGCCTCCAGAAAACACTGTAATGAGTAAATTGTAGTCCTATAATAAACTGGGATAATAGAAAGGGAGTCCATGGTGTGTGTGAGTGTGTGTGTGTGTGTGTGTGTGTGTGTGTGTGTGTGTGTGTGTGTGTGTGTGTGAGAGAGACTGTGATAATGATTATTTGCCTTTATCTTTGACTTAAAAATTTTCAGAATTTTTAGAATCTTCCAAAAAAATAAGTTAGTAATCTGATTTCAACGTTAAAGGACCAGTCTGTGATTTTGAGTGGAGCATGTCGTGACTTTAATGTTTTAAGCACACGGTAACTGATGACCTCACACTGTGCTGTGTTATAGGCAGCCTTCTGGAACACATACAGCAAGAACGACGGCGGTAACTGTGAGTCCAGTTTTATAAAATGTTTGTGAGACACCTTGCGTCTGAGATGCTCAGACGATTTTAATCATCAGTGCCCGACCTCTAACAGACGGGCCCCGGCGGTGGCTACGCTCACAGGGTGTTAATTCAGCGGGGTTCTGATCACTCACTGTGCTGGAGTTCTGTGCTCTTAGTCCCCTGGTTCCCCCGGTTTCATTCCACAGTCCAAAAACATGGATTCAAAGTGAATTAGCTGCTAATTGCCCCTCTCTTAATTGCCCCTATAGAGTGTATGTGTCGGTGTGAGTGAGTGTGTTGCTAGCGACGGATTGGCACCCTGTACCGGGTGTATCTGCCCTGTGTCTGGAACGTTCTCTCTACCCCCCCCCCCCCGCCTCGATCGTAGTTGAGGAATAATCAGTAAATAATGCCTTCTAATTAATTATTCATCCCTTTAACGATTAAAATCCTATAAATCTGTCACCATAGATTTCTGTCTCTGTGTTTATAGCAAACCAAACATCAGAGAGTTTTTCCTGGCCACTGTCGCTTTGGCTTGTTCTTCAGAGGGTTTCAGGCTTAGAACACTTTAAAGTTGCTTTCAGACAATGTACTATAATTAAAAAGCTGTATATAAATGATAATAATGATAATAATAATAATAATAATAATAAGAGATCAGACTGGAGTTGATGCACATGTGTTTGTAAAGGCTTGTTGGATGGCGTTAGTGCATAAATAACGATAAAAGGAGCACTGAGGTCATCGCTGATGAAAGACAGATGGATCGAGGCTCTCCCATTCGTAATGAGCTATACGTCCCCACAGTGTTGGCTTTTGTTTCATCACGTTCGCTTCGACGAGCACGCAAAATTAAATTCCCTTTCATTTTGCCACGGCACAGATTTTCATATTTGTGCAGACAGACTTGAGGAAACGTAATTAACGAGGCTTTTCATCGGGAAGTTTCCTTCAAGCTCACGCCGCGGACCCCGAGACGGGACGTGAGCCTCAGCGTGAAGGCAGACTCTTAACCATGACGCTGAAGTGGAATCCGTCACGAGCTCCGGCCTGGAGCCCTGGCTTTGCTCTGGGGGGCCACGTCAGCACGTCGTCTCTGGATCCTTTAAAGTTGAAAAGACGACCTTCGGTTCCCGTTCTGGACGTCATGCCGGCGGAGGAGAATGAAATGGATGTCTCGGATTATGACACGCGGACTACGTGGGAGCTCCAGAATCGGGGAAACACTGCACGCCGTCGGAATGAGTCAGTACTCCGTTGTGTCGGAGCTTGTGCGCACACTTCAGAGGAACGGCTCCGTGTTTTTGGGTAAACCTTCTGTTACACGCTGGGATGCCGCGAGGACCGGAGACCGGATTCAGGGACGGGTTTTATTAACAGCTGATGGAGATGCCATCTGCCCAGTGATAGATTGGCACCCTGTCCTGGGTGTATCTGCCCAGCGCCCGAGATGTTCTTGCCTGGATGGGCATGGGAAACCCCTCCTTCCCCCCCCGCACGATCCTAAGAGATGAAAAAGCGGAAGATAGTGGATGGATGGATGGATGGATGGATGGAGATGCCATCACAAGGACATCGTCACAAAGCAGCTTTACAGAATGAAAAGCCTTTAAACCCCAAAGAGCAAGCCGAAGCGACAGTGGCAAGGAAAAAATCCCTGTTTTGTTGTTATTTTAAGGAAGAAACCTTGTGAGGACCGAGTCTCAGTGGGGGACTCGTCCTCCTTGAGCGGCCGGGCAGCATCAACAGTGTACGACACTAATGTACAGATAGAGTCGAGATCGGGTGACTATATTTAACAACTGGAAAACTATATGCAAGTCCATTAAGGGCGTCCTGCAGGACCGCCAGTCCAATTCCAATCACGCCACGTTCCTGCCACTGACTCCTCACCTCTTCACAGAGGTACAGAACCGGCCAAAATATTTTGGACACGCCTCCATTTTCCTCCACTTATTGTCCATGTTCTCAGTTCCACTCCCTATAAAGATTTGTAGTATGTGGTTCCACAATTCCAGACTGTAGTCCATCTGTTTGTGGACTACAGTACAGACTGTGTACGTCTCCTTTACTCTGCTCTATAATGAGTCACGCAGCTCTGCAGTGACACTGACGTGGTGGTGGGTGTGTGTGTGTGTGTGTGTGTGTGTGTGTGTGTGCTGGTTTGAGTGGATACACCTGAGAGACCTAGTTTTTTTTGGCTGGACAATAAAACACTCCCCCAAAATGTCCAGCAACCAGCATCCCGTAGGTGACGCCCCTGTGAGCCCTGATCAGAGGATGACCGTGTAACAGCGGGCGGCTCGGTGGCTTAGTGGTTTGTATGTTCACCTCTCAGCACTGTGGATCCAGGTTCAAATCCCGATGCGGGTGAAGTTTCCATCTTCTCCTCGTATCCGTGTTGGTTTCTTTCCACAGTCTAAAAACATGGATTCAAGGATTGCCCCTATATAGAGTGTGTGTATAAATGGCCCCTACCTGTATATAGAGTGTGTGTGTCTGAGTCAGTGTGCCCAGCGATGGACTGGTGCCCTGTCCTGCCCAGCGTCCAAAATGTTCTTCCCTATTCTAGGCATTGGGAATCCTCCCCGCGATCCTAGCATACTACTAAATGGAAAGTAATGGCAGGATGCACAGTGACTCCAGCAGCACTGCTGAGTCTGATCCACCACACACAGCACACTAACCCTGCAGTGATAATTCAATATCCATCGAGATTAAAATCTGATTACACAATTACACAGCAAAAACAGAGAATCTTTTGGATCCTCAGCAAACCCCCGGCGTCTGGACGTGGCCGGACTGGTTGCCGGAATAGTGGCCGCCGTGGTCACGGTCCTGATTGTCGCGGTGCTCGCCTGGTACTGTTACAAGAACCGGAACAAGAACAAACCCGCAGAGCGCACCGGCAGGTGAGTGCGGACAGGCGAGCTCATCCGTCATTGTTTTTTGGAACGTGTGTCACCGCTTCACCTTGGTTCACCTTCCTGTCCTCCGCCGTCCCTCCCAGCGTTCCAGTGCGGATGGCCTCAGACGAACGATCCGCACCGGAGATGGTGCCTCTGTCAGGCCTCGCTGCTCCGGGTTTGCCCAGCTATAATGAGGCCTTGAACAGGAGTGGGCAACATGATGCGCCCCCACCACCATATTCTGGGTAACTAATGCATTTTGGGTTTCCCTTCACTGGGTTTCTGGTCTGAGGGATGTGGTGCTTCCTCCAATACACTGGAATTTAAGTCCATGTTTAGACACGCCCCCTTTTCTGCTCCACTTATTCTCTATGTTCTCAGCTCCACATCCTGTAAAGATGGACTTTGTAGTTCTACGATTCCACTCTGTAGTCCATCTGTTTGTTCTACAGGACATACTGTGTACTCATACTGTGTACTAATGGTCAGGACCCCAATAGTACCACCACACAGCAGGGACTATTTGGTGGGTGCATTATTCCTATCCCAGCAGTGTCACTGTGGGGTTTAAATGAAACTCCAGCAGCACTGCTGCACCAAAACCCCCCTCACTACATCAGTGTCACTGCAGAACCGACAATAAACAATCCACCACCCAAATGATACCTGTTCTGTGATGCTCCTGACCAACAGAGGACCAATAGAGAACCAACAGGGGACTACAGTCTGTAATTGTGAAACTACCAAGTCCATCTATATGGTACGTCATTTTAAACATCACTGGATTCTCTGAATTAGGAGGTGTTAGCACGTAAGCTAATGGTACTGAACACTTAATGGAGATCAAAGCTACTCCAGATGTTCTTGGTGCTCAAGGAGGAGAACAAATGTATTTATGTGTAGCGACTTTCGAATGGTGACTCTTAAAGCACCTCCTCATTCAGAGGATCCGGCGATGCTCAGGAGGAGAACGGACGCAGAACAGAACACATTAGCTTCTCGATTTATTTTTTTTTCTCTCCCGCCGTTAAAATCCTGCTGATCCCCTGAGTGCTGAACACAAACTTTACACGGATCTCGTGAGCGATTCTGCGGGGTCTGTTCGGAGTCTGTAACTGCTCTCATCTCCCTCTGTTTTTCAGAGAGCCTCCAGCTACATCTGAAGAAACCCAGACTCCGGAGTGAGAGTCTATAAATGCCAGATGACGTTTTAGTCAAGCGGGATGAGAGGGGTATGAACGGGGATAGTGACAGAGTTAGTATGCAGAACGGCGATCGATTTGTACACCATAGTCCTCGTGAAGCGAAGGAGAACGGGTGGAGGTGCAGCGAGGTGACGGACGCGTTATTTATCTCCTCTCTTTTATAAATCCAACACCAATTTCATATAGATTTCTATTTCGTTTTCAAGTTTATTATTTTTTTTTTACTATTTGCTTTTTTGCGTAGTTATGTAAATAAAGCAGATTTATATAAATTAGTAGATTTCTTCAAATAAACTTTTTTTCAGCCCGTGAGCTTAGTTTTTGTAGTTTAATCCACCGGTTTGGTTGATCCATCACTGAGGCTTTCAAAAGAAGTCTAATAAAAGGAATAAGTTTTGCATTAAGGCACTTCTTCATCATTCAGCCAGTGAAAATCATAACAGCATAAATTATGCAAAGACCAGGACTTTACAGGTTCAGATTTTTTTTTTTTGGTTGAGTGTGTATGACTCGTTTTTTTTTTTTTTTTTTTTTCGTCACTGAAGTAAATTAAACACAGTCCAAAAAAAATGTTTACAGGAACAGCAGGGTTCAAGCCGGTGGGCTTCTCCGTCTCGGGTTGAGAGAAAATTCTGCTGTTGAAATAGCAACCCACCAAAGTCAGACTGCACCTGGCAATAAATGTGAATGGCAAGGGGCACGCCGATTGGTTTATTGCATGTTACACCCAAAACACATCCACGAATCATTAAGAGAATTAGTATGTACCTTTTGTGCGTTTGAAACTGTACTTTTCCCGCAAATCAAGCTGCACGGTGCAACGTCACCAGCTCATAAAATAACGCTAAAATAAATTAGAAACCTGGAGAATAAGAAGAAAAGGGAAAAGCAGAGGGTATATTTTTTAAACCTGATCATTATCCTATCCTGTACCCCCCTCCCATTTTTATTATTATTATTATTTTTGTTTTTAATTGTAATTGTAAAACTATGAAGACCATCTATATGGTGAGTGGAGCAAGAGGGGGGCATGTCCAAAGTTTTGAATGGCACTGTATGTCCATATACAGAGGTGAAGTAAAAATATACATAAAATATACACGTGCGCATTCATCTGATCTAAATCCTCTTTAAAGTTTTAAACTCAGTACTGAATCAAATTAAATTTGCCCCTTAATTTTATGAGGGAAATAATGAACTAATTAAGGTTCATTTCTGTGAGGTCGAGTCAGGTGTTTTAAATCAGGTGGATGATCATCAGGTGTGAGGGAGAACCCTGAGAGAACCCTGGTTTAGTTACAGGGATCTGAATTCACCCACCAGCTTAACCGCTGAACTGGTCAACAAATCACTTAAAAGTCTTTTTGAGTAAATAAGTATGATGAAACCATGCACCTTAGAACATGATGGCATATCACAGACACCGTTTGAGGTAAGAGGTCACCCCCCCCCCCCCCCGCTTCTGTAAAATATTTCTTAGTTATATCTTCATTACATCTGTAAATTCTCAATTTCTTCTTTGGAAAGAAAGAAGATTTCTTCAGAACTTTGGAAGAAGAGTCGTTGGCGTCATTGGACTGGAAAAGAATCTCTTAAGAGTTTGGATTCCACCAATCCATTAAATCAATCCGAGGTAACTTTCTAACCTCTAAAGGTCTTTGACGTGTTTAGAACAATAAACAATCACCTTCATTGTGTTCTGTTATAAAAATGTTGTGTGAACTCTGTTCACCGTTACGTTGTCGGATCCTTCGAATTACGAATTGGTTTACAAAACTTAATACCAATACAGCTACATCAGCTAAGCTAATGCTACTTAACACGTTCTCCTCTCTGGGCTGGGGATCCAGGCTCCAATATCAATCTGGGTGGAGTGTCCATGCTCTCTCTGTGTTCACGCACGTGGGTTTCCTCTGGGTTCTCTGGTTTCCTCCCACAGTCCAAACAATACTCCCCTGGATGGGCTTAAGGGAACCCCCCCTCCCTCCCCCACGACACTAGAACAGGCCTTACAGAAGTCCGTGACCACAATGTGAAGGTGTTTTCATCTGCAGATGTCCGATGCAGATACACACGTCCAGCCTGACGTTCAGAGATAGGAGCCTGAAGCAAGCTGAGCGAGCGATGGTTAAGGCCATCATTTAAAGAGACAGATATTGATCAGTGGCAGCTTAGCCGAGCTGGGGCTCAAACCCTCAACGTTCCAGTTAGGGGTAATTTCGAATGATCCCAGTTGTCGGTCTCCTTGCTTTCAGCAGTAGCTTAGTTTCAGAAGAACAAAGAAAACTGTATTTCCAACTTCCCTTCAGCTCAAACTGCTGAATTCTACTTTCATTTATTTATATACAGGACCATTACAAAGTTTGGACACACCCCCCTTCTGGCTCCATCCTCTATGTCCTCCACTTACCATACAAATGGAGTTTGTTGTTCTACAATTACAGACTGTAGTCCATCTGTGTTCTTTGTTGTTGTTCGCCCCCTGTTGGTTCTCAGGAGCATCACAGAACATGTATCATTTGGGTGGTGGATTGTTTATGGTCAGTTCTGCAGTGACACTGATGTGATGAGGGGGGTTTAGTGCAGCAGTGCTGCTGGAGTTTCATTTCTCCACCTCAGTGACACTGCTGGGATAGGAATAAAGCCCCCACCCAATAACCCCTGCTCTGTGGTGGTACTATTGGGGTCCTGACCATTAGAACAGACTACACAGTATGTACTGTAGAACACATATACAGAGTGGAATTGTAGAACTGCAAAGTCCCTCTTTACAGTGAGGGGTGTTTACTGTAAAATTTGAGGTGTTGGCTCCGCCTCCGAATTCCCCAGAACTCAATCCAATCCTGCATCTGTACTGCGCTCCACCTCACAACATACAGGAGTTAAAAGATCTGCTGCTGACATCTTGCTGTTGGATACCACATCTCACCCTTATTGGTCCAGTGGAATCCAGGCCTCAAGGGGTCCGAACTGTTTGGGAAAGAAAAGATGGTGCACTATAATATCAGGAAAATGATCATCATATGATTTTTGCTTTACTGTGCAACATGCATAATGAACGTGTCCAGTCTTTATTGACTCACTCTGATCTCCTCAGGCAGCCCTTCTTCTGGTCAATAGTCCAGTAGCTTAAATCCTCATCTACCCCGGTACTAGTAAACATACTAATCACTGCCGGTGTTCGGCCGGTCAGGAAAAAGGTGGCAAACCTGATTAGAGCTTTGTCTTCGCTGCCGGCCAGACCCTGGAGTGTGCGCTGCGCCCGTGGAGCCCCGATCTCCAGCCTCCTTAGAGGCAAAACCATGAAATCGCATTCATCACACCTGCCAATGGACGTGTCCGGATTTTAGACATCGTGGCCACCCAACATCGGACAAACCCCCAACATTAAACCACGCTCGAAAATATCCAGCTGGATTACAAAATCAATTCAAAATAGACCAGCGCCGCGTCAGGACCCGGGGGTCGATATCCAACAGGAGTTCACGAACCGCTGGTGTGCCGGAAGACCACGTTCTCCGCGTCTATATGTGCGTCCCACCTATTACAATATTTGCATATTTTAAAACGCATTTCAAAGCGCGACAAGACTGCTGAACCTCAATCATGGGCACATAGTTTATACACGTGTGTGTGTGTGTGTGTGTATATTTATATATATATATATATATATTATATATAAATATATATATAATTTTTCTATATTTTATATATCTATATTTTTTTTACAGTTCGCTTATTTTCTATGTTTTTTTTTTTAAGTCTGTTACCACATACTAGTAACACTCCAACATCGTTCTGTTCTCAGCCGCACCTCGCAGTAGCACGAGACTCCCTGACACTGTGTGTGCGTGTGTGTAAGAAGGAAAAAAAAAAAGCAAAGTGAGTAGGGAGAGGGGGAGCATGTGTATGCGTCTGTGTGTGTGTGTGTGTGTGTGTGTGTGTGTGTGTGTGGCAGGCAGCTAGTCAGCCAAGCCAGGCAGTCTGCTCTCAAAAATGGCGTCTTGTAGAGCCAAATCTCTGAAAATGGCTATTTTTAAACACGACACACCAGCTCACCAGCGTTCACCAGTCTCGAAACAGTGCAACTGGAACGCTTGTTCACCAGAAATCAGTTCCAGATCCGAAGCAGACAGGTCTCCTTTTTTTTTTTTGTTTTTTTTTTGTTTTTTTCCCCCCCTTTTCTTTTTTCTTCCTCTCGCCTCTTTCGGGGTTCACCAGCCTCTCGCTCTCTCTCTCTCTCTCTCTCTTGAGCCGTGCTCCCCGTTTTTTTTTTTTAAAGGACTCCATTGTCATCCCGCACCGAATGATGTGCGGCCGCGGTAAATCAGCCAGCGTCGGCGTGAGGGGAGGGAGAGGAGAGGGAGGTTCCGAATAGCAGTACATAGTAATACGTAATGAGCGCGACCATCGGAAACAAGCTGCCCGTCTATCGCTCAGACGTCAGCCTCCACTCTCACTCTTTCTCTGTCCGCAAGGACAATAGGCAGTGAAATATATAAAGGGGAGGGAGGGAGGGAGGGAGGGAGAAACCGGATTTTTGTGGTAGTGCTAGTTGGTGTGACCCCCCCCCCCCTTCCCCAACAATCCTCCTCCTACTCCCTTGCTCTGTATCCTCCATCTCCCCCTCCCTCTCGTTCTCCCTCCCTCCACTCCACTCCCCCCCCTCCATTCTTGAGGACTCGCATGTGAAACGGGAGAGATAAACAGACTCGTGCAGCAGGAGAGCGCAGGAGGCGAAAAAGAGAGAGGGACACGGGGGAGAGGAGAGAGAGATAGTGCATTAGAATTTAGGAAATAACCTCCCTCCCCTCTACCCTTTCCCTCCTCTCCCACCCACCTCTTGTCTATCTCTCCATCTTCATCCCTCGTTCATTTCTCTTTTTTTTCCCCTTCTTCTTCTTCTTCTTCTTCTTCCCGTCCCTTCTTCCTTTTAATGGATAGGAATTACCCCGCTGCAGGATTCGGAGAGCTGGGCGCCGGGACGGGATGGAGTTACGAGAGGTCGGCAAAGGCGAGGTAAGCCTAATGCACGCTCTCTCTCCCTCTCTCACTCGAGCGCATGCATATACACACACCACACACACATACACACACACACACACACACACACGCTCGTCAGGGTGGCGAAATCGGGCGCCTCAGCCTGTTATGTCCGAGCGGCGTACGGTATCTCCAGGTATCGTCAGAGGCTGAAAACGAGGCAAGGAAAGAGGAGATGAGGAGGAAGAGCAGCGGCGGCAGGAGGAAGAGGAGGAGGAGGAGGAGAAGAGTAGCTCTGAGAAATGCCAGGAATGTGATTGAGAGGGAAATGTGCGTTACGGAAGGTAGAGCGACTCTGAGACAGACAGAGGAAGAGAAGACGAAAAAAAAGAGAGCGAGAGAGAGAGAGAAAAAAGGGGGGGACGTGAGGAACCAGAAAGGGGGGGATGGGGCTGTAGAAAGATGTTGCTGTGGCTAGTCTGCTAACATCTGAGAAAAGAAGGCAGAAATGTCATTTGGACAGGAGGGTGCCGCAGGTTGGGGCGCGGGGCTCGCCTCGGCCCCGGCCCCGGCGTGGGGGGTGATCGATGGTGGGTGTTGACAAAGCACCCCACGTTAGACGTTAGACTCCGTGCAGGAGTCGAATATTGCAATAGTTGTGGAGATGCGCCGCTCGTTCGGGACTTTCTCGCAGAAACGAGGACGATGGACCGGCTATTGTTCGCACCCCTCGGCCACCTTGCCCTGACGCCACAGCGTGTTGCGTTCGGGTCGCCTTGACGCTCACCTCTGTTACCACCTCGCAGCTGCCCCTACACGTCTGCAGCTCCGAGCCGGTCCCGGTCCTCTGCCTCAGACACGTCTGCAGTGCACCACGAGAGACCTCGGGAGGTGAAGCCCCGCTCCCCAAACTCTCCCTCCTCTCTGAAAGGACGGGGAGGCGAGCGTGGAGGTAGAAAGTTGGTAGATCCCAAAGATGCAAAACATACAATTAAGTGGCACGGCTGCGGCGTAATTACCACCTCCCTCCCTCAGAACGACGCCGGGGGAGTTATGCGAGGACACCTAACCGACGCGTGCGAGACAATTAGCCGTCCAATTACGGGGTGGCATTCCAGGAGTGCGTGCTGGTATGCCCTGCTGTTGTGCAGACACTAGCTGTTAGCTTTAGCAACCCAGCGGCCAAACAGCTGGAACGGCCGGCCTCTGATTACGAGGACCCGCCGGACTGCAAAAAAAAAAAAAGAGAAAAAAGAAAAAAGAAAAGCCCCGCTCCGCCATGTTGCCTCTCGGTACACGGTGCTCATGTGCGGCGTTTTGGAAGCGTATGGCGACGTTCGGCGGCCTGTTCACAGTTCAAAAGCGCCCCGTGACGTATGTTCGCTGGTTGCCGTGACAACCACATCAATCACGGGCGCTCACGGCGCCCGCGTGCATTCGTGTTCGGCGGCGGAAACTGGCTCGCGCTGCAGTGTGGGGCACGAGCGAAAGGACCGAGTCGTCCTCCTCCTCCTGAACCTCTGCCTTGGGTTCTTTCCGAGGGGTTCGGACGCCGTAGCGACGCAGGCCTTACAAAAGGTTGGGGGGGGGGGATTAAATTTCGGGACGGATGGTGGCGGACTGTTGAAAGCTCGCAGGGAAGGTGGGCTGAGTGCAGAAAAGCACAATGGCAGCACTACAGGAATAACGCCCTCACCCCCCCCCCCAAATACTATAGGTTATTTAAGGACACTGATTAAAGGTTTGTCTTATTGCAGCACTAAAGGTTTTTTTTTTTTTTATCACCCCACACTTAATTAGTGGGAAAACACCGGGGATGAACTATGGGTGCCCAGGAGTGACATAAATGTGCATGCACACTTCTAGAATCACCGTATGAAGCGTTTACCTGGATTCGAGTCGGTTTTTCATCATCGGCCCTTTTATTGTCTAATTTCTCCAAATGAAAGTCTGTGAGTGCGTGTTGTGGGATTTCGAGCCTCGCTGTCTGTGTAATTCCCATCGCCCGAAGTAAATAAAGGTTGCCATTAAGCAGCATCTGTAACGTTCTACATCATGCATTTAGAACAACCTTAAAGCACAGAGAGAGAGAGAGAGAGAGAGAGAGAGAGAGAGAGAGCGTTAGTCTCTTGACCGAATAGCACGTCCGTGTGATTCAATACATCCTGATTTCCATAAAAATACCCATAATACCCACATGCTTCAGTACCGAAACATTTCCTTATACAATCACACACACACGGCTTTGGATACCGAGCTCAGAAACCGACAGGCAACCAGAAAATAGCGTTCCGGCTCCGTGTGCGGGAGGAAATAAACTACGGGAGTTCTCCAGCCGTAGTGCGTTTCCATTTATCGATATGAAGCAAACTATTGGGACGCACCACTTAATCCGTGAATTCCGCTGTTTATTTCAGTCCCAGGCTACAGGCTTTGCAGTTGGTTCGTCCGTCGGCGTCCGACGTTGTGGGAACAGTTTGGGGAAGGTCTTTTTTTAATTTATTTTTCAGGTTCTGCGTGACTGTGCTCTAGTGCACGACGCAGCGCATGGCTATGATTGGATGTGTTTGGCGAGGAAGGACTTGGCCGGCCTTTGAGAAGCCTGGCTCTCAACCCCACCTTAAACATTTGAGATGAACTAGAACAGAGATTGTGAGCTGGACGCTTTTAAAAAAACTTTGTAGCTGGCCTTCCAAGAGGTCTACAGAGAGGTTCCAACTCAGTACGTGTGCAGCGTTGTTTATAATAGATATTCAGATCAGTGCAACACATAACAAATATAACTATGCACGTGAATGCACCGCAATACATAATACACCGCAATACATACATGTGCGTGTATATATATATATATGTATATATATATATGCGCACACACGTCCCAATTTTCTGCTATAGTATTGCATGTATCAATTTGTGAATATCACAAGTCGAATGTTAATTAGGAAATTACCATTGAATTAAATGTAATTTAATATTTAATTGGGGCTAACACAGTGTCGCAGTGGTTTTGCACTCAAGGCCTGGCTTTGATTTCCTGAATCGGAAGGACCAAGTTCTTTGTGCAGTTCAATTGGTTCTCCGAGGTGTTAAGATGCCGTTCCGCCGGCAGCTCTGCTTTCTTTCCACAGTCCAGAACACACACTAGTAGACAGTAAGTGTTGTGTGCATTTGTATGTGTGTGTGTACCAGATGCAGTTTATATATAACACTGTAACACAGGTGGGAACCTTACAAGTAATTTAGTGTTAAAGTAAAATGATGTATAGTTATAGATAGGAGGTTATGATTTGAGGAAGTCACTGTATAACGAATAGAAGTCCATGGTCCATGTAAATTCCTCACTATATATATATATATATATGGCACGGTGGCTTAGTGGTTTAGCATGTTCTCCTTTGAATCCCCATCTGGGTGGAGTTTTCATGTTCTCCCGTGTCTGCGTGGGTTTCCTCCAGATTCTCTGGTTTCCTCCCACAGTCCAAAAACATGGATCAAGTCAATTGAGTTCTCCAAATTGCCCCATATAGAGTGTGCCTGTTTGAGTGAGTTTGTGCCCAGCGATGGATTGGCGCCCTGTCCTGGCCTGAAATAATGTTTTATAGACTTTATGTATTTTATAATTGTAATATGTAATTTTTACTTCCCTTCTTAATTAATTATTTAATCTGGCCTAGTTTCTTAAGTGTTAATTAAGTGAAGCTTTAAAAAGCACAACTACAAGACTATAACGTTCAGAAACAATCCACATGTTCTCCATCAGAGCAGGAGGAGCTGACGAAGCAAAGCTCACCTGCGTTGCAGTCGATTATGCCTAATTGATTCCGATAGGCCAAAATTATTAAACCTGTCGAGATTTGCGCCATGATAAATTGTGCCGTCCCGTTATTATGCATATTTAAATTATTATTTACACGCCAGGCCCGAAATTAACATCCGCATACCCATCAGATGCAGACGGCTCGGGTAACTTACGAGCCACTTTGGTGGATGAGCTGAGATTGATAAATGTTTGGTTGTAAATCGGGACTTGCGTAAGACTGGGGCGACGGAGGCTGCAGCCTATTGGCTGTTCCACTCGCACTCGTCTTACAGAGTTGCGGGCCTCAGACCCGGGAGATGGAGATGGGATCTGGGATGAGATCTGGCGTTGTGCACCGAGGAGAAGATGCTTTCCCGTTCCGTGATGTCACCGCTCCATCGCGCTGTCATGCAGCGTGGCTCTAATTAGACTGCTTTTGTGGTTGGCGATTTCAAAAGCTTACCGTGTGCCGAACAAGACCGTGACCAATTAATGGCTGATTATCATGGAGGTTAAACTTGCAGTTGTGATTTGAAGCCTTCTTGTCACCGTGCCCGTCATGGCACAGCATATATTCGGAAACGTAACCTCCCCGACGCGAGGTCATAAATTCTGGTACATTCGGGCTGCATGAAATTACAGTCAGCCCATTTTGATGGTCTCCACCTAAGTACTATTAACCCCCCCTCCTCACACCCACTGTGTCTTTTCATATTGCATTTAAGTAGCAAACCTTGATCTATTGACGTCATCAACACATGAGGAAGGTGCAGCATTTGTTGACCGATGTCGCTAGGCAACAGCGCGAAAAGGAGGCAAAATGAAAAGCCAGGCGCGTTTCCTCATTCGTTTTCTTAATATGGTGTCGGCGCCAAAATGCCACGAATGCGCCCCGCTGTCCCGGACTGATGTCGGCTGCTCAGATAAAGAGTTTCTTTTGCGGAGACGGATGACGAAGCGATAAAATTGACTTCCTTGTGCTTTCGCACCATATGTGCTCAGTCGTAGGGATGGAACGGACGCCAGGCCACTGGATACTGTACTCCGCTGGACACCCGAACCACGAAAGACACCGTAGTAACAGCTTGGGTTCCATGTGGACTTAGGTTCCAACCACACTTGCTGCGTTTCTCTAAAGGGACTTGCATCAGTATGAGGGGGATGGTTGGGGTTAGTCATGAGGACCCACATTGGTAACATTAGTGGACTTGGGATTTGAACCCTCATCCTTCAGGTTGATGGTCTAACACTCTAATCACAGAGCTATCACTCTATCTCAGAGGTTGTACACATGTAGTTTTGGCCACTTCATTTCACCAACCCAGCAGCAGGATCTAAAGGATCTGTAGCGTATGTCTCCTGTCTTCATTCTCATCCCTCAAAACAGCCAGCGATGACATAAAAACATTTTAGAGAGTTAAGAATAACTATTTTGTGGCAACAACTCAGAAAATACATGAAGAAATTGTTATGCTATTACTACAACTATCACAACGAATACTACTATCACTACTAATACCACTACTGCTGCTACTACTAGGACACTTACTACTACGATTAATAATATTACTACAAAGTACTACTAAAACTGTTACAAGAACATTTACTTACACTAATACTACTTCTACCACAATTACTGATAATATTAATTAATTCATCCATTATCTTCCGCTTTGTCATATATTAGGGTTGGGGGGGGGTTCCCCGGTTCCCCATGCCCATCTAGGGGAGAACGTTTCGGGCGCTGGGCAGATACACCCAGGACAGGGTGCCAATCTATCGCTGGGCACACACTCACTCACTCAAACATACACACTCTATATGGGGCAATTTGGAGAACTCAATTAACTTGATCCATGTTTTTGGTCTGTGGGAGGAAACCGGAGAACGCGGAGGAAACCCACGCGGACACGGGGAGAACAATCTAGTGATTGTTCCTAGACTGGTGGGTAGTTTATGCTCGCCTTTTCGAGTCAAGGGCATCTCTGTGCTCCATATTCGGGATTGATGGAGCCCGGGATCCTTAATGAGCAATTCTGACTCATAAGACGTCGAGCAAACCTCGGTGCCGCCGCTGCACCGGCGCCCAAGAGCATCATCTGAGGAAAATGAAATGGAGTGAAATTGAATCGCCTTCTCTTTTAGTTTTTGGGGCTGGGTTGGGGGGTTGGGGGGGTTGAGGGGAGGGTGGGGTGGGGTGTGGGGGGGGTGTAGAGAAATTGTAATTGCTTTTGTTTTGAATTAATATCAGTTCAGAGGAAGAGTGCCGGTGTGGGACTGTGTGTGTCCCTCCATTAGTCTGTGATGAAACACGGCGCGGTATTAAATGAATACGGAATGAGGTGAGATTTTTCGGGCTTCGGGTCTGAGGCGGCGGATCACTCCGGCTCCGTTTTTTTTATTATTATTTTTAAAAGAGACGCGCAAATTAACATCCTGCAGAGATGCGCCACCTTTAACCTGCTAATTCCACCATTCACAAAGGGTGCTTTCATGACGGATACGCATTCGGCCCAGGCCTCGCCGGCGATGCGACGTCCCGGTGAACGTGCCGCATGTGCTGATCGTTGTGCTTAATTAGCTTAATCTCACACTAACTGTATACTGTTGCTGTAGAAAAACAGCCTCATGGGCGCTGGACAGATGCACAGGTGAGGAGTATGAGCTGCCTAATGTGCTGGTTTGTGGTGGGATGGGGTCAGAGTGACCCTCATCTCATCTCTTCTGCGTAATCCTCTACTAGAGGAGTGGGGGAGTGGAGGGAGAACGTTTCAGGCATGGGGCAAATACCCAGGGCCCCAATCCATCGCTGGGCACACACGGACTATATAGGGGCAAATTAGGTAGGGGCAACTTAGAGCAACCATCACTTATAATTCATTATTTTCTAAGTTATTTATTCTGATCAGGGCCATGGGGTCATCAGATTTAACCCAGCAACCATTGGGCTAGAGGCAGGGAGAAGATCCAAATGGGTTGCTGGACCACTGCAAGGCCAACACATAGAGAAACACTTTAATACCTTTATAGTAAAGGGCAATTCACCTGCTATTATGTCTTTAGAGTCCGAAGCGGTCATTAGGAGAACATGCAAGCTTCATAAGGACAGGTCTTTGTCCACCTTACCTAAGAATCAAACCCATGACCTGCTGTGATTGGGTAGTTCATCAGTTCATCACAATGCCGCACATCATGATACATGGCAGGCATTGGTTTATAGTTAAGGATGACTCTGGCCTACAGGACTATTTCTGGACCCTCCTCCTCTTACCTTCACTCTATATTTTCAAAATACACTCCGGCTCGTTCACTTCGCTCCAGTGATGATGGTCGTTGGGTGGTTCCACCTCACCGAGGAGCCAATTCTCTTGGCGTTCCATGGCGTTCTCTGCTGCAAAATGGTGGAACCATCTTTCCAACTCTGTCCGTAAGGCAGAGTCATCCGGCATTTTTAAGAAGCTACTGAAGACGCATCGTTTTAACAAACACCTGTTGTAGAAGTAGAAAAAAAAAAGGATTGTTATATATGATGCAGCATCATATATAACGATCGGGTTTTGATCATTCTACAGTGTAGCTGGTTTTCTTTATAACTATTGACTTGTGATGGTCTCATTTGTAAGTCGCTTTGGATAAAATCTAATGGAAATGTAAGGATGGCCCCGGTTTAATTCCCAGTTCCACCAGGTGCTGTGGATGAAGTGCCCTTGGACAAGGCACATTACCCCTACTGCCATGTACAGGGCTGCCCACTGCTCCGTGCACATGTGCTTACTTCACTCAGTGTGTGTTTGTGTGTTGTGTGTGTGTGTGTGTGTGTGTGTGTCACTGCATGGCTCGGTTGTATGCGTAGGACACCCTCCTCAGTGTGTAAGTACAGTAGGCAAAATGGATCACATGACTCTGGAGCAGCAAGGGTTAAGGACCCTGCCCGAGGCCCAGACGGTGGCAGCTTGTAGAACCTCGCGTTAGGACCTCAAGATCCCCAATTAACTGCCTTAGTTTCCTCACTTAAGGACTTGCCTCTTTAGGTCGCCACGCAGACTTTCCAGAGGGAATCACTATTTAAGACTATCCCATGACGCTCATACGAGTTTGTTGGACATCCAAATTTTAAACCGTGGTCATTAATGAAAGTTTTCAGACTTCTGAGGGTATCTGTGGGAACTTGTGCTCATTTAGTCAAATGAGCGTTTGTAAGTAGAGGCACAGCCAGAACTCCCATGTATGAGATGAAAAGACCCGGCTTCCAATTAGTGTTAAAATGCACCCCAGTGGTGTTCGCCGGGGTTCAAGTCACGGCTCTGGATTTCCTCCAGAGTAAATTGGTCAAACCTTATTTTTTAAACTTCTTGCTCAATCGTGATGGGATAGGAATAGGACTTCCCCAAATATATATGTGGGGAATATATATAAAAAATGTGCTGTGTGAATTAAACCAGTGTAATGCAAGAACATAGAAACAATAACAATAAATACCTTTAGTAATAAGCTGGTCCTGTTCTTGTTAAAGTCTGGATTGCAGAACAGAGAAGGAATTTCATTGTACAGTGCAACGTCTGGTTCTCTGTTCGCATGACAATAAGCTATATATATATAATTTTATTGTCATGTGCACATAGAAACAGACGTTGCACTGTACAATGAAATTCCTTCTTTGTTCTGGAATCCGAACTTGATTAAAAAAAAAAAAAAATAGTATAGTTTAATACAATACAATCTTAGATACGACAGAACTAAACCTTCTTTTAAAATATATTCATTATTATTTGTATATGTAAAATATATCATAGAGGGCATGAGATGAAAGGAGAAATGGTTTATTAAAGTTTTCGAGTTATACTTAACTATTAAATATATTATATTATTATATTATTTAACCATTTAATAAGGCTTAGTGGTTTAGCACGTTTGCCTCTCAGCACTAGGGATTCCCGGTTCGAATCCCCATCTGGGTGGAGTTTCCATGTTCTCCTCGTGTCTGCATGGGTTTCCTCCGGGTTCTCTGGTTTCCTCCCACAGTCCAAAAACATAGAACAAGTCAACTGAGTTCTCCAAATTGCCCCCTATAGAGTGTGTAAGCGTGCGTGTCTGTGTGAGTGTGTGCCCAGCGATAGGTTGGCGTCCTGTCCTGGGTGTATCTGCCCAGCGCCCGAAACGTTCTCCCCTGGATGGGCATGGGGAGCCCCCCCCCCCGACCCTAATAGAGGATGAAGCGGGAGATAATGAATGAATGAATTAACTATTGCATATATTGTTATTATATATTTTTTGAATATATTTAGCTCTGTAGATAAAGTATAACTTACTGACTGGCTGATTTTATGACCCCCCCCCCCCGCCACACACACACACACACACACACATCACACACTGATCGATTTATTCGTTTTTTAAATCTATTTTGTCCAATCCTTTTCCATCGTAGCAGAGGCTTCGTACATGCGTTTTGTGGTATTGTGTAGCTCGCTGTCCTTTGTGACCCCTTGCTCTTGAGGAATGGAGTTGTGTTGTGTATCTGTGTACCGTAACAAATCTACAAAAAATTCTTGATGCTTTGCACACTAAATACACACAACATGTCATTTAAATACTACACACAACCCTTCACCTCCACATGACTGAAACTGTCCACAGTCCGTCATTGCTGCAGACTCTCTTCTAATTGCTTCCACTGAGATGTCTCCACTTTTCTTTTCCTCATTCCTTTGCCATTGACTTGAGATTTATTATTCCACCGGCTCACCAGACTGAGGACGAGATGGAGGGAATGATTGGCTGGAGGTGTGGGCCAGAGGTGATGAGGCTTAGAAATAAGGAGTATGGAGACTGCAGGGGGACTGTGTAATACAGAGAGTGTACTAGAAGAGCCAAACCTTAAACAAGGTCTGACTTGGGTGATGATTACCCATCGGAGAAGTGAGACAGAGAATACGAAGGGAGTGAAAAGTGCACTGAATCACCTGAGGAGCGAGCGAGCCGTGGCGCAGGAGCGCGAGCTTGGTAAAAAGCGACGGAAAGGAGTCTCCAAAGGTCCGCTGAAGTCGAATTGGAACAAATATGAAAGATTAAAGGGAGGGACATGTTGATGAGGGACATGTATGAAGGACATCCATCAATTTCCCTCTGTTCCCCGAGAACCTGTTCATTACCACCGCTGGATCTCTGGAGGGATGAACGCACTGCTAACGTCTGACTCCAACCAAACCCATGTGATGTGTTCATATCGCAGCAGTTCCTCCAATCGGGCTGGATCTCATTTCAATGTTCCGTATACAGCACCGGGCAGCACAGTGGCTTAGTGGTTGGCATGTTCTCCTCTTAGCTCCACCCCCCCCGTGCGAGCCTAATAGAGGATGAGGCGGAAGATAATGGATGGATGTATGTACTGTACACTACATGTGGAGCACCCCGCTGTGTAGCATGTTCTCCTCTCAGCACTAGGGATTCCCGGTTCGAATCCCAATCTGGGTGGAGTTTCCATGTTCTCCCCGTGTCCGCGTGGGTTTCCTCCGGGTTCTCCGGTTTCCTCCCACAGTCCAAAAAACATGGATCAAGGTCAATTGAATTCTCCAAATTGCCCCATATAGAGTGTGTCTGTGTGAGTGAGTGTGTGTCCAGGGATGGATACAGGTGTCCTGTCCTGGGTCTATCTGCCCAGCGCCCGAAACATTTTCCCCTGGATTGGCATGGGGAACCCCCCCGCGGCCCTAGTACAGGATAAAGCGGAAGATGATGTATGGATGGATGGATGGATGTATACACCACGAGGATTCATATCATTCGGAGGGAGATATTACTGAAAGACCTGTTTTCGGTTCCATTGAAACAGGTTCATTCTCTGGCCATTTTCTTTTCATTTGGCTCGAAACCGTATGTTTGAAATATTTCAAATGTCAGATTGAGTCCTAACTAAATCCACCCATGACGTCTTCCCCGCACGGTCTGCCTTCAAAGCGTCCGAGGCCCGCCACCGGCTCGCTCTAAACTGCGGCTCATACAATCATTGTGAAGATCAATTTGCTTTGCAGTGGGTTGCTGTCTCTGCACACGCTGTACAGGCCGTCGCTCCCACTCAGACTGGGAAACCGATTATGCGTTCCTCGACTCCCGGCCCTGTGTGTCTCTGATTAAATAAGGACTACAACCACCGCCATACCTAGACTTTACTAAAAATAGGGAAAAGTATGTCGATGCCTAAACTACAGCTACAGAAAAACATCCTGAAATTTTATCTGCAAAAGGCAACATATTTCAAGGGTATTATAAGGGATTATTGTTAACAAGGTGGCGCTGTGGTGCAGCAGTCGGTGTTATCACCTCACAGCGAGACGCTCTTGGGTGCGATGGCCTGTCGGGGCGAACCAAAGTGCTTTTTGCGTAGAGTCTGTATGTCCTCCTTGTGCCTGAGTGAGTTTTCTCTTTGTACTGTAGATAGGGCAATTTAATATAGTAATTGCCCCACTGATTGTATTATTTGTGAACTATGGTTGATGAAGGACTTGGTGACCCATCTCATGAAAACTATTACTATGAAACTCTATGGTTCATAATCATACAGTACCAGTCAAGAGGTTTGGACACACCTTCTTTCTGCTCCACTTGTTGTCCACGTTCTCAGTTCCACTTCCTGTAAAGATGGACTTTGTAGTTCTACAATTCCACTCTGTAGTCCATCTGTTTGTGTTCTACAGTACATACTGTTTACTTTGTTCTCTAATGGTCAGAACCCCAATAGCACCACCACAGAGGAGGGATTATTTGGTGGGGTGCATTAGTCCTATCCCGGCAGTGTCACTGAGGTGGAGAAATGAAACTACAGAGATACCTCGGTTCTCGAACATAATTCGTTCCGGGAGGTAGATCGAGAACCAAATTGTTCGAGAACCGAAACAAAAAAAACCCATAGGAAATAATGGAAACCGGATTAATTCGTTCCAAGCCCCAGAAAATTTGCCAATGATTTCTTTCTTGAGTTCAATCGTTGTTCTCACAGTGACTCTCTCTCTCTCTCACTGACTCACAATGATGAGGCGCTGCGCCGAATGAACGCCATTCGGCTCAACTCGGCTAATCTCGGACGTTCGGCTGTTCGAGTTCCAAATATTTGTTCGGATTCCAAGACAAAATTTTCTCGAATTTCCTGTTCGAATACCGATTTGGTCGAAAGTCAAGGCGTTCGAGAACCGAGGTATCACTGTACAATGAAACCCCCCCTCACCACATCAGTGTCACTGCAGAACTGACCATCAACAATCCCCCACCCAAATGATACCTGTTCTGTGATGCTCCTGAGAACCAACAGGGGACCAACAACAAAGAACACAAATGGACTACAGTCTGGAATTATAGAACTACAAAGTCCATCTGTATGATAAGTGGAGGAAACAGAGGATGGAGCCAGAAGGAGGCGTGTCTTAATGTTTATATTCAATGTAATAGCTCCGAATCAGAAGATTACAAATGAGAACCACGAGGTTCTTGATTTTTTTTTTTGTATTTTTTTTTTTTTAAGCATACGCACATCAAATAAAGGAAGCATCTGCGCCACCGTGATCCCGAAGCTGAGGTCTTTTCACTCATTTAACTTGTTAGCTCAGCTCATTAGAGCTTTTTCCCCCTCAGCTAATTACACAAGTGCCCAACCTCTGAGACGCCTGTGTATGTAAAAGAGACAGACAAGCTGCCCAGATGAATATTCATGAGCTTCCATCACACACACACACACACACACACACACACACACCCTCTAAATTTAAAGAAATATACCACACCATAGTGGTGCGCATGCTTTAGACTGAGCGTTCTGTACATTCTGAGAAAGGAAGCGGAGTTTGTGAATGTGAATGGCGGAACGTTGAATGATGGAACAGAACCGTATGTTTGTTTGGGTTTTTAATTTTTTATTTTATGTGGCGTTGGCGAAAATTCTGCATTGTGCATTTTTTTTTTTTCTTTTCCCCGGACGGTTTCACAGGATGTGAGGATGAATAGCTTGAGTGTGAACCGAATCGTTCTGCGTTTGGTTTAAACATAGACTGTCTGGTCTGTTCCGCTTCTGGTATTGAATGACACCCACCCCCTCACCACGTGCTCGCGCGGTGTGTGGCGTCTGCGGCTTCCCACACGGGCCTCGGAGCGGAGTGAGGCGCGCTAACAGAGCTGTACTCACATTAAGAGCCTGTTGAGGAGGGAGGTTACCAAGGCGATTCAGTCACAGGAGAGCTTTTATCAATGAGCGCTCTGTCTTACCTCAGCAGTATCCTCACCGCTATTGTCAGCTCGACTGCCCGCTCTCGAGCAAGGGAACAACACCGGCCGTGCCGAAACCGAGCCGATTGGCTGAGCCGTGTCCAATCGAGGCGACTGGCTGGGTTTATAATTACAAAAAAAAAAGAAGCACAGAGACCATTTACACCTGGAGGACATTTTTTTTTTTCCAAAATGCTTCGAGCTCGTGTGAACAAAAAAACGTCACTTTCATTTCAGCTTGCCACTTTATCAGATACATTATATCTCCAGGGCGGCACGGTGGCATGTTCTCCTCTCAGCGCTGGGGATTCCCGGTTTGAGTCCCAATCTGGGTGGAGTTTCCATGTCCTCCCCGTGTCCGTGTGGGTTTCCTCCAGGTTCTCCGGTTTCCTCCCACAGTCCAAAAACATGGATCAAGGTCAATTGAATTCTCCAAATTGCCCCATGTAGAGTGTGTCTGTGTGAGTGAGTGTGCACAGTAATAGATTAGCGTCCTGTCCTGAGTGTATCTGCCCAGCGCCCGAAACGTTCTCCCCTGGATGGGCATGGGAAACCCCCCCCCCAATAGAGGATAAAGCGCAAGATAATGGATGGATGGATTATATTTCCACTTACCATATACAGTATCATCAAAACTGTGGACACGCCCCCTTTCTGCTTCACTCATTGTCCATGTTCTCAGTTTCACTTCCTGTAAAGATGGACTTTGTAGTTCTACAGTTCCACTCTGTAGTTCATCTGTTTGTGTTCTACAGTACATACTGTGTACTCTGTTCTAATGCTCAGAACCCCAATAGTACCACCACAGAGCAGGCGTTATTTTGGTGGGTTCATTATTCCTATCCCAGCAGTCTTACAACAGCAGCACTGCTGCACTAAAACCCCCTCACCACATTAGTGTCACTGCAGAACTGACCATAAACAATCCACCACCCAAATTCAACCCACTCCAAAGTCCATCTTTGTGGTAAGTGGGAGAAATAGACAATGGAACAAGATGGAGGTCCACCACAGAGTCCATAGGTGTTATTTGGGTGGTGGATTATTTTCAGCACTGCAGTGACACTGAAATGGTGGTGCTGTGTGTCTGTGTCTGTGTGTGTGTGTGTTGCAGAGATTCGATTAAAGCAGACGCAGCAGTGATGCTGTTTATAAACTATTACAGTGCACTTTGTTAGACGCATCCACCTTCTCGCTTCACCATGTGCACATGCTTCATTATGTGACCTCCAGAATGTTGTCTGTGGAACATTTTTATTGTTTCACAAAGCAGCACCACCAGTCTGATCCACTGAAACCTGCAAAACACACAAATGCAGGACCACCGTGTCACTATTACCATCGCAGTGCAGAGAATCATCCTCCACCCACGTAATTACTAAGCTCTGATCTCCCTGAATCTTAGAGAACAAAGTGGAACTAACAAAGTATGTGGAGAAACAGGTGGACTGTGGTCTGTAGAACGCGTCGTGCATCCATGTGGTAAGTGAAACTGATAAAATGGACAGAAACAAAGTGCTGAACCTGAGAAAGTGACCAGACGGTGGATGTACACATCACTTACACACATCGGCGTGACACTCCGGAGTGTCAGCAAACTAAAGGTGATGCCAGAGCGTATATATATATATATATATAGTGGGCGGCACGGTGGCTTAGTGGTTAAGCACGTTCTCCTCTCAGCGCTAGGGATTTCCGGTTCGAATCCCCATCTGGGTGGAGTTTCCATGTTCTCCCCGTGTCTGCGTGGGTTTCCTCCGGGTTCTCCGGTTTCCTCCCACAGTCCAAAAACATGGAACAAGTTAATTGAATTCTCAAAATTGCCCCCTATAGAGTGTGTCTGTGTGAGTGAGTGTGTGCCCAGCGATGGATTGGCGCCCTGTCCTGGGAATATCTGCCCAGCGCCTGAGACGTTTTCCCTCGGATGGGCATGGGGAACCCCACCGCGACCCTAATAGAGGATAAAGCGGGAGATAAAAAATGAATGAATATTTATATATATATATATATATATATATAGCGCCTAAGGGATGTTTAACAGTTCTTGTCATTCGTTCCCTTAAGGTACGAGTATAATGAACATGTGCCTGGATACGGTCCAATCCCGAGGCTGTTCAGAGGAGAGAGGACGAGGAAGTGAAGAGCTAATCTGTATGCATTTACCTCCGACTATGTTTTATGCAACATGATATAATGTACAACCTGATCGTCTGTCCTGGTCACATGGAATGGAATCTGGATTTGTATTGGACCGGAGGTCCTGCAGGACGCCCTCAATGGACTTATATAATTTTTGATTGTTAAATACTGGTCACATGATCATCACACACTGTTGATGCTGCCCGGCCGCTCAAAGAGGACGAGTCTCCCATTGAGTCTTGGTCCTCACAAGGTTTTTTCCTTAAGATAACAACATAACAGGGAGCTTTTTCTCGTCACTGTCGCTTCGTCTTTCTCGTTGGGGGTTTAAAGGCTTACAACACGGTTAAGCTGTCTGTGACAATGTAGAATTAAACTACTAATATATAAATATTCATTCATTCATTATCTCCCGCTTATCCTCTATTAGGGTCGTGGGGGGGTTTCTCATGCCCATCCAGGGGAGAACGTCTCGGGCGCTGGGCAGATAGACCCAGGACAGGGCGCCAATCCATCGCTGGGCACACACTCACTCACACAGACACACTCTATATGGGGCAATTTGGAGAATTCAATTAACTTGATCCATGTTTTTGGACTGTGGGAGGAAACCGGAGAACCCGGAGGAAACCCACGCAGACACGGGGAGAACATGGAAACTTCACCCAGATGGGGATTCGAACCGGGAATCCCTAGCGCTGAGAGGCGAACGTGCTAAACCACTAAGCCACCGTGCCGCCATATATAAATATAATATAGATAAACTACTTGAACTTGGCCCCCTGTCCTGGGTGTATTTGCCCAGCGCCATCTCCTGGATGGGCATGAGGAACCCCGTGCTTGCGACCCTAGTAGAAGATAAAGTGGAAGATATTGGATGGCTGGAGGTTCATTAAAAGTTGAAACTAGAAATCCGAAATGTGTTAGACGAGACTTGATTTTTAGTTGTTTCTTCACGAAGCTTAATAAATACAACAGATACTAAAATACTAAAGAACACTGTTTATAACGATCCGATTCACCCCCCTCCCCGTGTTTTTAGTTTGGTGTACGGAAGCGCCAGATCCTCCCATACAGACTCCGAACTACTTCATCGTCAGGCATACGCCACACCGCATCCTCTGCAGGGCTATGCTACCAACCACCACCCAGCCACCTCTGGACAGGGTGGGGCATGGGGTGCTGCAGGCCGGAGTTTAGGTGAGGAACCTGTGTTTAAACATGTCTGTAAAAGGACAATTGTTTTTTTGCAATACATATTTCACTCAATGTTCATTATCTGTCACATTTTATATGCTGCTATTTTTAAATTCTATATTTATATTTCGAATGTATACTACATTTTATATATTTTATATATATATATATATATATATATATATATATTTATTTATAGTGGGCGGCACGGTGGCTTAGTGGTTGGCACGTTCGCCTCTCAGCACTAGGGATTCCCGGTTCGAATCCCCATCTGGGTGGAGTATCCATGTTCTCCCCGTGTCCGCATGGGTTTCCTCCGGGTTCTCCGGTTTCCTCCCACAGTCCAAAAACATGGATCAAGTCAATTGAATTCTCCAAATTGCCCCATATAGAGTGTGTGTGTGTGAGTGAGTGTGTGCCCAGCGATGGATTGGCGCCCTGTCCTGGGTGTATCTGCCCAGCGCCCGAAACGTTCTCCCCTGGATGGGCATGGGGAACCCCACCGCGTCCCTAATAGAGGATAAAGCGGGAGATAATGAATGAATGAATGAATAAATTTATTTATAGTTGTATATTCTATATTATATATTCATAGCTATATATTTTCTTCTTTAAAATTTCAATTTAAGTTAATTAATGGGACCCATAATTTACTTTTTGTCTCACGTACCACATGTGATATAAATGATAGTGAAATTTTCTTGAATCTTGAATATGATGCATTTACATTAATTAAATTTATAGAAATCTATATATTATCATTTTTCCTCCTATACAGGACTTTCAGGCTTGTTTGATGCAGGATTACATCATGCCAGCCCCTCAGGCCCCGACGCCTCAGTCATGAACCTGATCACGGCTTTGGAATCCCGAGGTCCGCAGCCGTCCCCTTCTGCCTCCTCCCTACTTTCTCAGTTCCGTACCCCGTCCTGGCAGACCGGTGAGCCTCGGTTCCACGTTGGTTTGGTCTTAAATGCTAATTTAAACTGTTAATGGGTTTATCTTCTCTCTCTCTCTCTCTGGCGCTTTAGCGATGCATACCCCCGGACCTGCAGAGCTCTTCATTTCCAGCGCTTTGCCGGGATCTGGCTCGTTTCCTTCCTCTTCTGCCCTTTCTGCCTATCAGCACCCTTCCTCCTTTTCAGGGCGATCCTTTCCTGGCGTTGCCCCATCGCTGGCTCTACAAGACACGCCCACTTTTAGCCCCACCTCCAACGGCTTGCTATCGCCTCATGATCCCTTGCTCCACATCAAAACACCTTCCCAGTCCAGCCTTGGTTTTGACCGCCTCCTCTCCTCACAGAGCGCGGCCTATCGAGGAGTTCAGGAGGCTTCGGGCGCTCCCACGTCTCAAGTATCCACGTCATCTTCTGCCCGGCACTTACCTTCACATCAGTTCAACCTGCTTTCCTCCCAGCTCCAAGATCAGTCTGCCCATCTGTACAATGCCTCTGTATTCTCGTCAGCAGCTGCACAATCGCAGGCCAGTACCCCCCAAGAAAGGTCCATTTCAAGGCAAGATAGTGTTATAAAGCATTACCAGAGACCTTCTCCCGCACAGTCTCAGTTGGCGTCTTCTACACCACATCCTCTACAGCATTACCTCAGCTGTGGAGTTTCGGGGTACCAGCAAATTTCCCACCATCGTCATGGAGCCATGAACTGTAGCCCCCTGGGTGATCAGAGCCCATCGTCTGAGCCCAAGCCCTCGCCTCGATCGGACCAAGTGTACCGTCCTGTGGTGCAGCCACCGTACAGCTCTTCTTCGACGTCCTCCACTGTTGGCTCTGGAGGTGGGATTGGAAAAGCTGGGAAAAGTTCTAACTCGAGCAGTGGCTACTCCTCCGCCAGCTCCTCTTCATCCCGAACCCCTCACACGCCCCCCTCAGCTTCATCCACTGCTTCGTCCTCCTCCACCTCCTCTAATCCCAATGCTTCATCGAGTTCCTCCTCTGCTCCTTCAAGACAGCAGCCGCCGCCCCATTCTACACCCCAACCGCCACCACCTCCTCCACCACCCCCTCCTGTGTCCTCCGCTGCACAACTGTCTACACCTAAACCCTGCCTCACCACATACGGCTCCCCTGTCACTTCTGTAAAAACCACATCCGGTCTGCCGGGTCAAACCCCTCCGCAGCAACATTCACAGTCCTATTCTCCAGGTCAACCTTCTTCTACCCATCTATCCCAGCCATATGGTGGCTTCAGTTCCCCTCAGGCTCAGGAAGTGATTTCTGGGCAGGCGGCATCTGGTAAAGGATTTGGGAGTCTTGGATCAACCGGACGTTCATTCTCAGGCGATGGCGTATACGGTTCTGAATCCGGATACGGTTCTTTGCCACCATCACTCGGAGGCGCGGGAAGTCCTTCGATGGGCTTTGATGGTACAGGACATTCGCCTGCACTGATCGGAGGCGTGTCGGGTACGACCAGCAGTAGTACGACGGGATCGGGAGGAACTAGTTCAGCAGGTACCGGCAGTAGTGCTGTTCCAAGTGGTGGGGGTGGAGGGTCATACCACCTCCCTGATTCTAGCCCTTCCAACTCTGGAATAGTCCGTCCCGGATTGCACTCTCCTGCGTCCACTCTGCCTGCACAGTCTCCTGGAGGAACTGGGGGTAATAAGTACCTATCCTCGGTTCTCTCCCCAAACTTTTTAGCTTCTCCACAGGGCTATTCAGATACAAGAGCACCACAAACTCAGACACAGCCTTATCACAGCGCACCATCCAAGGCAAAGTCAGAGTCCGATATGCTGGGTATCGAACGATCCCAGGAGGAAGAGGAGGAAGACGACGATGACTTTCTAATCCAACATCTATTGCACTCCCAAAGTCCGGCACCCCAGGTGACTTCCCAGCAGCAGCCATCGCAACAGCAACCAGTGTCGCACAGCAGAGAAGGGTCAAAAGGGATGTCCGTCTACGAGCTCAACAAGGCGTCGGATGAGCGTTACCATCTACAGAGCGTAATCCGCACTAATAATGCCACCAATAATGGGACTCCAGGTACAGAGAACCCCTCTGGGCCAGGAAATTGTCCTGAGAGTCAGATGGAGCTGTCTATTAAAAAGCAGCAGCAGCAGCAAACCAAAAGCGAGAGGCCAGTTTCTGGATCCGGGGCGAACGGGGCACGAGGGGGAATCGATTCGATCCCCCATTCCCACCAGCATGCTCCCCACGCCCATCAGCATGACACGCTTGGCTCCGTGGTGCATTATGGTCGGGGAGATTCTTACGCTCACCAGCCTCACCATCACTCGTCCCACTCCTCGCATCCACAGCACTCTCAACATGCACAGCATTCTCTTTCCCTTTCCCACTCGCACATCGAGCATGACAAGTCTGCGGACCCGGCAGAGCTACAGTACATGCGAAAAACCCCAGATTTGCAACAGCGACGCTCTCAAACGTCCCTTTCTCACATGGACTCCCCAACGGATCAGACTCAGCAATCTCACCTCCTGCAGTCCGTCCTTCCTCATGCCTCGCATAATAAAATGGACGCCCAACAGGTTCCCCAACCATCACAGCACCCTATGAGTCAGAGCACTTTACTGGGGCCAACACGTGGTCTCGGTACTGTGAGCAGTGGGGTAATGGACAGTCAGGCTCCGACCTCTCAGCTTCAGCTTCAACTCCAGTCCCAGTCGATGGAGGCCCACTATGGTTGTGATGTACAGCGAAACCAAAGCCAAGCAACAAATCAGAATTCTGTCTCGCAGCTGGATATGCTAGAACGGTCCCTCTCTAGGACGAACAGTCATGAAAATTCGGGCCCCGCAGAGAGGATCTCTGGCCGAGATGGTGGCGCCAATGAACATCAGAGACCCCAACAACAGTTGCAGCAACAGCATCGAATGACCTCGCATCATCAGACGCATCATCCTCAACAGAGACCTTCAGAACTCCATGATTTTTTAAACGAGTCAAATTTGGGGATGTCGGCAGCGTCGCATCTGCATCACATGGTTCCTCACCACGGGCACTCCCATTCCCATCACCAGTCACAGACTCACCAACATCACCAACACTCCCACCAGCACTCCCGCCACATTCCTGCAAACACTGGACCTCTGCAGTCCCAGTCCAGGGAAACCGAAGCCCAGCTCTCCCAAACACCATTGGATCAGCTCAAAGAGCACCAATTTGACGCCGGAAGTCCTGTAGGAAAAGCAAATCAGAGTCAAGGACAGACCCAACAGCAGCAGAGGTTTGTTCCTTTAACCTCTATATGTTTCCCAGATTCTCTTCTCCAAGATGAGGATCGGTCATTTTTTCCTGGAATGGAGGACATGTTCTGTTCTGAGGACTACAAGTCCAGTTGTGGAGGTGGAGGTGGCGGACCAGCAGATCAGGACATTGTTTCCGATGGGCATTTAAATGTTCAAGATGGAATAGAGTCAGTGAAGGCAGGTGGGGCACCAGGTGGCTATGACATGATGGGGCACCATGGTGATCAAGGCTATGGGCAGTACTGTCATAATCTTTCAGAATCTGGCAACGGCACCATGCACCTAGATTTGGACTCGTTAAAAACACATGAACTCCCCTCTACTGTCAACACAGAGCAGCTTGGGCTCATTCAGTCTCAAGCCCCAGGCATGGGAATGGGTGGCCCAGGGGTCGATGGGGCAAGAAACAAAATGATGGGATCTCTGGGGAGTGGTTCTAATACAGGTGGGTTAACCTCACCTATATTCTGCTCCTCCAGGCCCAAAAAACTCCTGAAGACTAGTTCTTTTCACCTTCTGAAACAGAGGAGGGACCCCAATTCCCAGCAACAGGCAAAGAAGACATATGCCCAGGAATATGAATTCGAGGACGATGAGGACAAAGCGGATATTCCTGCCGACATTCGCTTGAACAGCAGACGACTACCGGATTTGATCCCAGATCTAGTGTCCAGCTGCAGAAAGTCCAGTGCCGGGACAGGAGTTGGCGGTCTGAGCCCCTTAATAGGTGACTTGGATTTTTGCAACTCCGCGGGGTACCCATCCCTTGGACCTCCTCCACAACTACTACCACACGAGGGTCCGAAGAAACGGGGTCGAAAGCCGACGAAACCCAAACGAGAAGGCCCTCCCAGACCGAGAGGAAGACCCCGTATCCGTCCACTTCCAGAACCTCCTTATTGCAGAGGTCTGATGGGTCCTGGTGCCGGGGAGAGTCGGAGGGGGCGTGGCCGAGGGAGGGGGCGTGGCAGGAAGGACGATCTCATGTTGGAGATGCACAGAGACATGAACAAAGGACAGAATTACCATCCACAGCCTCATCAACAAGCTCCACATCTCCATCACCAACAACTCCAGCAGCAGCAGCATTTACAACAGTTGCATCACCATCCGCAGCCACAGCAGCACCTCCATCATCAGCACATGCCCCAGCAACAGCACTTACATTCCCAGCACCCTCAGCATTTACACCAACAGCAAACCCAGCACCAACACCCCGACCATCAGCCTCAGCCGTATCAGGAGGCAATCAAACCCATCAAAGTGAGTATGGATGTGGGTTTAGAACCAACTCAAGGTTCATTGGTGAATAAATTATAAATTAATTTTCTAAATCTCTCACTGCTTATCAAATTTTCAGATCAAGCTCCCCCTTCCACCCATGCCCTCATCAGACGCACTTCTGAGGACAGATTCCTTGTCAAGCACAGACCCTGTTCTGTCCGATGGCTCAGTCGGATCAGCACCATCACTTGGCTTGAGTCCCGGACCGACGTCGGCGTTGGACATGAACAGATCAGATGTAACCCGTCTGCAAGATAAGATGAAACAGAAGGATCAGGAGGTGAATTAGAATACATGAGGATTCTTTATTAATGCAGTTTCACGTTCATTCATTCATTTTTTTTTAATTGGCTGAGTTGCTTTTTCATTGGAAGCTCAGAGGGTGATTGGGCCAACCAGACTTAAGATAACGATTCGATAAAGGGATCTGTTCCACCCCGGCACGGTGGCTTAGTGATCGGCTTGTTCTCCTCTCAGCGCTAGGGATTCCCGGTTCGAATCCCAATCTGGGTGGAGTTTCCATGTTCTCCCCGTGTCTACGTGGGTTTCCTCCGGGTTCTCCGGTTTCCTCCCACAGTCCAAAAACATGGATCAAGGCCAATTGAATTCTTCAAATTGCCCCACATAGAGTGTGTCTGTGTGAGTGAGTGTGTGCCCAGCGAGAGATTGGCGGCCTGTCCTAGGTGTATCTGCCGAGCGCCTGAAACATTCTCCCCTGGATGGGCATGGGGAACCCCCCCACGACCCTAGTAGAGGATAAAGCGAATGATAATGGATAGAGGATCTGTACTGCATGCTGTACTTACACACATTTAACCCATTGGTGCACTGAGTGATGTGAGCACACATGCCCAATGCGGTGTCCAGGGCGCTGGGGGAGCAATCAGGGTCAGGTGCCTTAAGGGCACTTTACCCATAGTAATTGATGTGACCAGGATCCTTCAGGTCAAAAGGCTGGTTCCTTAACCACAAGCCTAGAGTAAACTGCAGCCCCCAGAATAAAATGCACTCGAATTCGTGGGGAGAACATGCAAATTATATAATAGAATATTACCTGGCCGTCGGAACCCAGGACGTTTTTTTCAATGAGGCAACAGCCATCAATCGCAGACCCATCTCTGCTGGGGAACCAGGTTTGAATACCACGAGTTTCCATATTTTCCCCATGTTCATGTGGGCTCCCTTCGGGTTTTCTCCCACAGTCCAAAATCTAAATTGCCCCATATAGTGTGTCTGTGTGAGTGAGTGTATCAACCTTGTCCTGGGTGTATCTGCACAGTGCAACCCAAATGGATGCCCCAAAATGGATCCCCTAAATGGATCCCCTAAATGGCCATGACCCCCCCCCCCGCCTCCCGCAGTCCTAGTAGATTAAATGGAAGATAATTTGATGAATTGAGATGAGTGTAGAAACCACAAGCTGTATCTAATAAAGTGACCCGTCAGTGCACAAACAAGACGAACCCTTTCGTCACTTTAATCACTTTAATCCATTTTCCGACCCTAAAACTTTATTCAAGCCGCTCCTTCAGTGTCTTTTGTGAAATTGCACTTGTGGAATTGGTCTTGTTGCCTCAGCAACAGGTAACCTCAGAAGAAAGAATGGAAAGAAGCAACAGCAGATGTGATGTTTGGATATTTTTAGTTTTAACATGCTCAATGTGAAAATATCTATTGCTTTCCTTCAGATGTCTTGGGAGCGAGACATGGACGAACAGCTGACCCCTGAGGCCTGGGCTACTATGGAAAAACTGTCCAGCTCAGTAAGAAGCATGTTTATACTCACTGATTTGCCGGACGTGCAAAGATACGGTGCATGAATGCCAAACAGTGCCGTCCGTCGCAAGTATGTATGGCTATTAGCCAATATTTAAAAGCCTGTGTAATGTTTCCGTCCACCTTCATTAGAGGGAGATGTATTACCCTGTGCTTATGCATTTAGTTCCACTAGAGGGAGTAGTGCAATCTAAGTATGCGATGATTGACAGCCTGCCATGATCTATCTCTTCTTTTAAAAATGCAATAAAAGAAAGGGAGAGAGAAGGCTGTTGCCAGGGTAGCTGTTGCCACGGTTACTCCTTCATAGTAACTGCCATCCAGCCCCCCTGCTGCACTACCTCCCCTTAGACACACCTAATATACAGTGCCTTGCAAAAGTATTCAGACCCCTGACCAATTTTCCTATTTTCTTCAATTACCGGCAGTTTTTTTTTGTCTCCCTCAGCGAGATTTTCATTTCATATCGAGCTTTCTTTCAGAATTAGTCATTTTACTGTGATATTTGTATTGTTGAAAATATTGTTTTGCAAAAACAAATAATATAGGGGATGTATTTTCGTGAAAGCCTGGTTGCCCCGGCTGAGGAAGAGTTGTCTTGGAGTCAATAAAGGAAGAAAATAATGAGGAGATTTCCCAATTGCAGCTAATAGCTTCTTATTCGGGCTCTAAACAAAACCGAAATGAAAAGACAAACTGTAGTTCCATGAAATGGAATAAAATAAAAAGAGTCATTAACTGACTGAAGACGAGTTCGGAAATATCGGGTGTCCCGCTGCGCACCGACGGTCTAGCGATAAAGGAGGTTACCTGTGTTATGGAACTCAGAGGGACCAAGTTCAGCTGGTAGCAGCAGAGGAAATGTGCAGCAGTCAAGCGTATCAAGACGGCTGAATAACCCGGGTCTGAGGGGGAAGGTGCCACAAAAGAGGCCTGCAATTAAACGAAACCACTTGAAAGCATATGCCAGAATATGTCGAACGCCTGTAATGGCCCAGTTATGGTGTTGGCTAAGAGACCATGGTCCTCAGAGACCGAGGGTGGCTCGCATTAAACCAAAACCCAAAATGCAAAAAAACAAAAAAAAAGACAGACGATTATCCATCCAATGAATTTGTTCAACACGTATTTTATTTAACGCTGTATTATTTTGGCCAGCCGTCCATGCGACTCGAGCTTTTTGAACCCCGGCAGGATCTGTTCACAACAGATTCAAAGCTTTAAGGACATCAACACTAAGATCAAGTGTATTTTACTACACTGTCTGACATGCCTGACCCTGAGTTTCCCACTGAGCCTCGGTCCTCACAAGGTTACCAAACAATACCAGGGAGTTTTAAAAAGCATTGTAAAGACCGAAGGAAGAGAAAGAGACAACGAACTCTTTTAAAAAGCACCACAGAAGTAAACTTGAGCTCAAACTTGAAATTGATCAATAGTCAGATACCTAAAAACTGTTTAACTTGAAAATTGATAGCTTTTTATAAAGAAGTTTTATGCCTACAAGGCTTGTGCATATTAAAAGGGGTCAGAGCGACTGCCGCAATTGACGAATTCTCGTGAAAGCTGCTAAGTGTCGCGTAAAAGTCTCTCAGGCTGATGGCAAACATTCTGACAGGCAGATTACAATGACGATCCCCTCAGTGCTAATAAGAATAAAGGTCTCACCGGCCGATAAAGGCTGGGGAAAATGTAGATACCTTTAAGACAAAAGAATTACAAACTTCCTACAAAATCCTGTAAGGCTGATCATAAACACTGACAAATATTAATGCTGATAAAGATTAGTACAGATCCCAAAGTTTGATGGTAAAAAACTGGCTATAAAAAACCTTTATGCTCACAAAGATTTTCCGAGTCAAAGTCTTGATGATGATTGCCAGATGCCTTTAACACTGATAAACAATACAACAAATATCCTTTATAGATTGTATCAGCCTGCAAGGCAATTAAATAAACAATTTTCCCTTTTCATTTTATTAACAATAACACATACTTCCATGAATAGTTGATACATTAAAAGGCTGCAAGACGGAAAGTATTGCCAGATCCCTTAAAGGCTGATAAACAGGACACGTTTAGTTTCCTGCTAGTATGGAACGCATATGCCTCCAAGGCTGGTAAATGCCCCCTTTATACTAGGGATACTAGGAGATGTCGGGTTTAGCTTTAGTACCATGAGCCTCAAAGGCTTGGTACTAATGTTAAAGCTGACAGGCTGATAAATACTGAAAGCTCCAGTGCCTACAAGGCTAAATCTCACTCAGGCTGTTTTTTTAATTTTTTTGTAGAAGCCTGAAAGGCTGGTAAACAAGATGATAACAGTATTCTTGTACTGATGAGATATGCCTTTAAGGCTGGTAATAAAAATACAGGAGTTTCCTAGGCTTATAAACATTGATAAATACCAACAAGCCTATAAAGTATAAACAGGCTGTCAGGCTGATGAATGCAATTAGCTCCAGTGCCTGTAAGACTGAAACTCTCTTAGGCTGTTTCTTTTGGGGTAGAAGCCTAAAAGGCTAATAAACAATGAAATAGATCCTAGTTTCACTAGCTACCCAATATGCCTGTGAGGCTGGTTAATGATGCATAGTGTATCTTAGGCTGGAATCAAGTTTCAAATACTTAGGGTGCTGATAGGAAAGAAGTAAAAGCCTCCAAGGCTGATGCAATACCCTGAAATCTTATGATAACTGCCTGTTGTATGGGGTTGGCTTGGAGCTAAAGGTGTGGAACAGTGTTGTGCTTTGGAAGTGCTACTTTTCAGTTGTTGCTGAAGCCCTTTGGGCTTCTGTGACCCAGTCCTGTTTCTTCGAACAGCATGTAGTGGTCACTGTTGACTAGCGATGAATAAATGTACATCCTATTATTAACTCTGAGACAAGTGTCCTGGGTTTTAGAACAATTCCTGGAAGACATGTAAATTATTTCATTGATTTTTTTGGGGGGTAAGTTTAAAACCAATCAATTAAATTCTTGATGCTGAATAGTCACAGTAAAGGAATCCTTAAGATGCCAGTAATATACCAATATTACTCCTTGTTCTCTTCTTAGACTGAAGACAAGCCATCAGAGCTTAAGACTGGCTTTATTACATCCTTCTTGGACTTCCTGAAAACGGACAAGAAGCCTCCACCTGCCTCCCTCCCCATGGAGGGAACCAGCCCCGCAGACGAGCCCTCGGTAAAGGGAGGGATCCGTCCGTTATCGCCAAGTCCTCCCTCTCCCTCACCCTCGACGCCACCAACTTTCGGTGAGACAGAGGGAGAGGGGAGTCTAGCGCTGAGCAACTGCCCTTCGCCATGCAAGCGCCTGGACGAGGAACTCAAACGGAACCTCGAGACACTGCCATCCTTTTCCTCGGACGAGGAAGACTCCGTGAGCAAGAACCAAGACCTGCAGAAGAGCATCTCCTCGGCCATCTCGGCTCTGTATGACACACCCCACAGCCTGGCCGTGATCCCGCCCCCTCCGACACCGTCTCCACCTCCGCAGGAGGCGCCGCCTCTCGACACACCTCCACCGATTCCTGACTCTGAAACACTTTCGGAGCTAGAGGCTCCGATCACGACCCACGACCTGGATTCCCAAACTCAGATGAACTCCCAGCGAAATGCACAGACTCCCAAGGAGGAGGCCGCACCCGAGGATGAGGGAATATTGGACGAACTCCGGGAGGACGGTCTGCAACCAGAGGAGAACGTAGAGGATCTGGAGCAGCAAAGCGACAGAGAAAGCAACGTAGTGCAGCCGACAGAAGACGATGACCCCAAAGTGGAAGTGGAAAAGCCAAAGGAGACAGAGTGTGATGTCATAAGTGCTCCCAAAGTTGATGGTAAGTACTGTACATGTATATGATGTCCTTCATTATAATGACACAGTCCTTAATTAATTCCGCCACCATCAACAATCCCACTAATGTCACAGGGATCCATGGCTGGGGTTCTTGGTTAGTAAACCAATGGCTTTTCTTACAGATTCTTTGTCTGAGCCTCCTCTTGCCTCTGCTCCGGCCCCATCCACTCCGCCATCTCTTTCTCCATCTCCTCCTACCTCATCCTCCCTATCACCTCTCCCTCCACCCTCTCTCTCCCTACCGTCTCCTCTCCCGGCTCCAGAAGAGGAAAGCTCGAAACCCCAACCTCAACCCCAACTTCAATCCCAATCCCAGACATCTTCCCTACTCAATCAGTCTCTCCCTCCCAGCCCTTCTCCTCCAGTCCTCCCTTCTCCATCCCCACCTCTGCTTCCACTTCCCCCCTCCACCACCCCTCCGCCATCCTCATCGCCCCCTCTCTCCATGGAGTTGCCCCAGCCCTCGCCTCTTTCGCCGCCAACGCCTGAGGACGCCCCGACCCCTCAGATCACCTCCTTACATCTCGCCAAAAAACAAGACAATGCTGCCATTGCCGGAGAGAGCGAGGACGAGGACAGTGAGAGCGGTGGAGAGGGAATCTTTCGAGAAAGGGATGAGTTTGTGGTGCGCACGGAGGACATTGGCACTCTCAAGGTAAACTTGTGTTTTTGTTGATATCCAGCCATTCTCTTCCACTTTATCCTCTATTAGGGTCGCGGGGGGGTTCCCCATGCCCATCCAGGGGAGAACGTTTCGGGTGCTAGGCAGATACACCCAGGACAGGGCGCCAATCTATCACTGGGCACACACTCACTCACACAAACACACTCTATATGGGGCAATTTGGAGAATTCTATTGATCTTGATCCATGTTTTTGGACTGTGGGAGGAAACCGGAGAACCCGGAGGAAACCCACGCAGACACGGCGAGAACATGGAAACTCTACCCCGATTGGGATTCGAAACGGGAATCCCTAGCGCTGAGAGGAGAACATGCTAAACCACTAACACACCCTGCCGCCTTGTTGCTATTGTACTGATATTGCATTTACCATCCATCCCTCCATTATCTTCCGCTTTATCCTACACAAGGTTCGCGAGGGGGTTCCCCATGCCCATCCAGGGGAGAAGGTTTTGGACGCTGGGCGGATACACCCAGAACAGGACGCCAATCTATTGCTGGGCACACACTCAATCACACACACACACACACACACTATATGGGGTGATGCATGTTTTGGACTGTGGGAGGAAACCGGAGAACCGGAGACACATGAAAACTCCACCCAGATTGGGATTCGAACCGGGAATCCCTAGTGCTGAGAGGAGAACATGCTAAAAACTAAGCCCCCCGTTAAATCCCGTCTGCTTTAATAAAAAAACATTAAAAAACACCATGACCTCGTGGTCCTGTTCTCACCGTTGGTGTCCTCCAAAGCCTGGATCATGTCCGGGTCTAAGCCACTGTGCCGCCTCATATTACATTTACATTTATATTAATTATTTAGCCGATGCTTTATCCAAAGCGACTTACCCATTCTCCATGACGTTTTTTTGTTCCTCTCCCAACCCTCTTCCTCCATTTGATTCTGTCTCTCTGATTCATTAGCTGGCTCTGCAGACCGGACGTGAACCCCCTCCAATTTGGAGAGTGCAGAAAGCCCTGCTGCAGAAATTTGCTCCTGAGATTAAGGACGGCCAGAGGCAGTTCTGCGCCACCAGTAACGTGAGCGGCGCATCGCTTTCTCTTTCCTGCTCACCTCCGTTACCCAGCGGAGCTTTTCCTCCTTTGTAGGTGTCGTTTCTTTGTTAATTCTAAAGCTGGCCTCCCTTTCTCTCCGCCTTACAGTATCTGGGATACTTCGGAGACGCCAAGATGCGATACCAGCGTCTGTATGTGAAGTTCTTGGAGAACGTCAATAAAAAGGATTACGTCAGGGTGTGTTCCAGGAAACCATGGCACAGGGGTGGCACCGCCCTCAGGTACGGATCTCTGGAGGGATACAGGGACCGTCTGAGGAATCCGGACCAATGGGCCCACCTTTGTGTAGGACGGAGGTCTGATGGGTCTGACTACTCATTTAAAGATTGGGAGGGGGATCCAGAAGTCACCTGGTTGCCCATTTGGACACACACATAAGGCCTTAAACCTCAATGCTCCAGGGTGGCTGCATCGTTATTGACTCTGTGCTCTGTCCCCAAACATCCATCCGTTTATCATCTTCCGCTGGGGGGGGGGGGGGGGGGGGGGGGGGGGGGGGGGGGGGGGGGGGGGGGGGGGGGGGGGGGGGGGGGGGGGGGGGGGGGGGGGGGGGGGGGGGGGGGGGGGGGGGGGGGGGGGGGGGGGGGGGGGGGGGGGGGGGGGTTCCCCATGCCCGTCCAGGGGAGAACGTTTCGGGCGCTGGGCAGATACACCCAGGACAGGGTGCCAATCTATCGCTGGGCACACACCCACTCACACAACTGCACTCTATATGGGGCAACAATTTGGAGAATTCATTTGGCCTTGATCCATGTTTTTCGACTGTGGGAGGAAACCGGAGAACCCGGAGGAAACCCACGCGGACACGGGGAGAACATGGAAAGTCCACCCAGATGGGGATTCGAACCGGGAATCCCTAGCGCTGAGGGGAGACCGTGTTACCCACTAAGCCACCGTGCCGCCCCTGTCCCCGAACATCGGGTTGCAAATTTGAACATGTGCAGTGATGATGTTACGTTAATCATGCCCCTGTTTTGGGTCATTTTTTAATGATGCTTTGACTCGGTGGTCACCATGTTGGTCTGTCAAGACGAGGTTTGGGGGTTGCACAAAAATTGTGAACGTGAGCCCTTAAGCAATGACCTTAACCCCTTATTGCTCCGAGGGTGTTGTCTCATGGCTGACCGTGTGCTCTGACCCCAAGTTGAGGTACTTGTAAGTCACTTTGGATTTACAAGACCAGTCAAAAGTTTGGACACGCCCCCTTTTTGCTCCACTTGTCGACTTGATCGGTTCCACTTACCGTAAAGGAACCGGACTACAGAACATACTGTGTTCTCTGATGGTCATAACACCAAACCCAAAGCCAAATGAGACTTGTGATGTAGAAACGAGGTTGTAATGATCAGACGATGCTGAGGATACCGCAGCGCCCCCTAAAGGAAAGGGCAGACCTGCATGTGCAACACAATAAATAAAAGTAATAAAAGGTCAATTTTAATTGTACCTTACAGTACCCTGTAAAAAAGTTTGGACACACCCCCTTTTTGCTCCACTCAGTGTCCATGTTCTCAGTTCCACTTCTTGTAAAGATGGACTTTGTAGTTCTACAGTTCCACTCTGTAGTCCATCGGTTTGTGTTCTGTAGGACATACTGTGTACTCTGTTCTCTAATGGTCAGGACCCCAAATAGTACCACCACAGAGCAGGGGTTATTTGGTGGGTGCATTGTTCCTATCCCGGCAGTGTCACTGAGGTGTTTGGTCCTGGGTCTCCAGACTGTCTGTCTTGTTCTGTTTTGGTTATTAATAAATAACTAATATGTATAATAATTAAAAAATATTATGTCCCGTTTCTTTTTCTCCTCCCGCCAGGCGGCAGACCCTCGCCAAGCCTTTGCCCGCCATCCGCAGTCAGACTCCGCCCCGCTTCGAACGAGACGACCGCGAGAAGGCGAGAGAGAGACAGCGAGAGCGAGAGCAGCATGAACTGCGAGAAAGAGAAAGGGCGCGAGAAAGGGAGAGAAAGGAGAGGGAGAGAGATGCAGAACAGAGGGAGAAAGAGAGGCTGGAAAAAGAGAGAGAGCGAGAGCGAGAGAGGCAACGGGAACGAGAGAGGGAGGAGCAGAGGGAGAAAGAGAGAGAGAAGTTGAGAGAGAAAGAACGGGAGCGAGAGAGAGCGAAGGAAAGAGAGAGGCAGAGGGAGAGAGAGAGGGAGCGAGAGAGAGAAAGGGAAAAGGAGAGGCAACGGGAGCAGGAAAGAGAAAGGCAGCGCGAGAGGGAGCGCGAGGAGCGCGAGAGGGAGAGGAAACTTCAGGAGAAGCAGAACCAGGAGAAGCTGGAGAGGAGAGGAGGAGCAGAGCGAGGCAGGGTGAGGGAGGAGAAGAAAGGAGGTCTAGCCGGAGAGAAACGGGTGGACAAGGCGAGGACGAGGCCCGTCAAGGTGAAAGCCGAGCCTCCGCCCAAAAAACGGAAGAAGTGGCTGAAGGAGGTTCCGTCTTCCGACTCGGACTCCTCGCCCTCGGCCAGCGAGGACGAAGGTGTGTACGGTCCCCCGGTCTGAAGTCCTCCCTACTCACGAGTGACACCAGGGCCCAATTTCAGCGATCTTTAACGAGCCGTCAACCTCGAGCTTGATTTCGGGCGTGGCGTGTCCAACCAGCGTGTCCCTCGCCGTGCCCTTTAAGAGCCAGGTGGCGCTCTGACTTTGGCGGGTTGCTATTTGAGCGGTGCAGCTACCTGGACTCTGTGCCTGTGAATGGAGAACCCACAGTATAGAGTGTTCTATGAGCGAAGGCAGTTGGTTTCAGCGTTCTGTTGATAAAATAAAAATAAAGATCGCTAAAATAAAGCCCTTTAATCGTCTTCTCGGTGGTGGACTGATCCTGTGGAACCCGTGTGTGTGTCCAGGTTCCGTGCGCAGTGGGATGAACAGTCGAGCCATGAGGGAAATGTACCGCAGCTACGTGGAGATGCTGGTTAGCACGGCCCTCGACCCGGACATGATCCAGGCTTTGGAGGACACCAACGGTGAGAACAGGACCACGAGGTCATGGTGTTATTTAATGTTTTTTTTATTAAAGCAGACGGGTTTTAACGGGGGGCTTAGTGGTTTAACATGTTCTCCTCTCAGCTCTAGGGATTCCCGGTTCGAATCCCCATCTGGGTGGAGTGTCCCATGTTCTCCTCGTGTCTGCGTGGGTTTCCTCCGGGTTCTCCGGTTTCCTCCCACAGTCCAAAAACATGGATCAAGGTCAATTGAGTTCTCCAAATTGCCCCATATGGAGTCTGTCTGTGTGTGTGAGTGAGTGTACAGTGATAGATTGGCGTCCTGTCCTGGGTGTTTCTGCCCAGCGCCCGAGACGTTCTCCCCTAGATGGGCATGGTGAACCCCCTCCGCCCAAGACCCTTATAGAGGGTAAACAGACACAAAAAAACCACCCCATTGTTTTCTAATCGTCAGGAGAACTTAAGGAACAGCACGGAACAGGTCGTATTTGGGTGGTAGATGACTCTCAGCACCGCAGTGAAACTGACTAGGTGGTGGTGGTTGTGCTGTAGTCAGCGCTGGGGATTCCTGGTTCAAATCCCCATCTGGGTGGAGTTTCCATGTCCTCCCTGTGTCCACGTGGGGTTCCTCCGGGTTCTCCGCTTTCCTCCCGCAGTCCAAAAACATGGATTCAAGGTGAATAAGTGTGTGTGGCCATGATGTAATGGTGCCATGTCCCCGATGTATAAGCCCAGTGCTGGAAACGTTCTCCCCAGGATGGACACGGGGAACCCCCCCCCTCCCTCCACCCACAACAGCTTTCACAAAAAAACCAAGGCTTTTTCAGAAGGACTTGGTGCATTGCATATTTTTAGGGATTGGATAGACATTGTTTAATGAGAGGATTACGTTCCTTCCAAGTGGCTTTGGCTTTTCAGAAATAGATTTTGTTGGAAGTGTGCGCTGATTAATCCCCGGAATTAAAACAGCAACACAAACAGTCTGCACGCTTTTCTCAGAGTGCATTCACGTCTCCCGGCAGTGTGATGTAAAGACACATCGGCGTCATATCGAAAGGATTATCCCTTCAATGCTGACTGCGATGATTTTCCCTTTATTCATCACATGCATCATTTCCCTGCACTGATCTGCAGCGGGATCCTGATTCGTCCCACATTCATTGTGCTAATAAAGCAGATTTAATATTTAAGTGACATCGCAACCTTTAAAAGGCTTTAAACCAGTGAACATTCAGGTGATTTTCTCTATTTCCTCCACTTATCATACAGATGGACTTTGTAGTTCTATAATTCCAGACTGTAGTCCATCTGTGTTCTTTGTTCTTGTTCGCCCCCTGTTGGTTCTCAGGAGCATCACAGAACAGGTATCATTTGGGTGGTGGATTGTTTATGGTCAGTTCTGCAGTGACACTGATGTGGTGGGGGAGGGGTTTATTGTAGTTTCATTTCTCCACCTCTGTGACACTGCTGGGATAGGACTAATGCCCCCACCCAATAACCCCTGCTCTGTGGTGGTACTATTGGGGTCCTAAGCATTAGAACAGAGTACGCAGTATGTACTGTAGAACAAACAGATGAACTACAGAGTGCATCTATAGTACCAGTTCAAAGTTAGGACACGCCCCTTCTTCTTCCTCCATCCTCTATGTCCTCCACTTACCATACAGATGGACTTTGTAGTTTTACAATCACAGACTGTAGTCCATCTGTGTTCTTTATTGTTGTTAGTTCCCTGTTGGTTTTCAGGAGCATCACAGAACAGGTATCATTTGGGTGGTGGATTGTTTATTGTTTTGTTTTGTGGTGAGGGGGGGTTTAGTGCAGCAGTGCTGCTGGCGTTTCATTTCTCCACCTCAGTGACACTGCTGGGATAGGACTAAGGCACCACACAGAGACACAAGGTGAGAAATAAAGAGGACGTCATATAAAGAACTACCAATGCAGCTTTCTAGAGGTTTTCTGGGTTCTTCACAGATTCGTAGAAAAACATCACAACATTTTGCAGACACTTTTTGTCCAAAGCCACTTACAAGTATCCCAACCTGATGTTTGGGGTCGGAGGTCAGGTCAGGTCAGCCCCCTTGGAGCAATGAAGGTTAAGAACCGTGCTCAGGGGCCTCCAATGGTAACTCGGGTGGATTTGGGTTTGAAAGCGCACCCCTCGGCCGGATGGCAGGTCGCTAGATCGATGTTGTCATGTTTGCAGATGAGCTGTACCTCCCCCCCATGAGGAAGATCGACAGCATCCTCAATGAACAGAAGCGGCGGCTGCTGAGAAGGATCAACCTGAGCACGCAGCACCAGGTACCATTCACATTTCAAACGTCAGAGCACGTTACGAAGCGGCGTCCTCGCGTTCATCTTACGCTTCTCTGTTGGCTTCTGTGTTTGGGTCGTACAGGAGGCTCTGCACATGTACCCGCAGATGAGCGCCGACGCTCTCGAGTCCGGAACGGTCAAGGTGCGCCTCGGGGGAGAAGGATACAACCGCAAGACACTCAACAGGGTCAAAAAGAGCCTCCCGAAACAACAGGCAAGGACACCCCACATCACACGCCGCACGCAGATGGACGGTTCATACAGCATGTTCTCCTCTCAGCTCTAGGGATTCCCGGTTCGAATCCCAATCTGGGTGGAGTTTCCATGTTCTCCCCGTGTCCGCGTGGGTTTCCTCCGGGTTCTCCGGTTTCCTCCCACAGTCCAAAAGGATCAAGTTAATTGAATTCTCCAAATTGCCCCATATTGAGTGTGTTTGTGTGAGTGTGTGTCCAGTGATGGATTGGTGTTCTGTCCTGGGTGTATCTGCCCAGCGACTGAAACGTTCTCCCCTGGATGGGCATGGGGAACCAACCCCTCCCTCTCAACCCTAGTAGAGGATAAAGCGGAAGATAATAGATGGATGGACGGTTTCACGTGACTCTTTGATGCCTCTCAGTGCTGCGGATCCAGGTTTGAATCTGGGTGGAGTTTCCATGTTTTCCAGGTTTTCCGGTTTCCTCCCACAGTCCAAAAACATGGATTTGGATTCTCAAATTGCCCCTATACTGTGTGTGTGAGTGAGTGTACATTGGATTGGTGCTCAGTTGTCGTCATGGTAACAAACCTGCACACCCTGGGAACTCGCATGGAACATCGGTGGTTTGTGGGTTGGGCTTCTGATTTGGGGATTCGAACCCTGAGTCCAGGCAGCGGTCATCACCAGAGCCCAGCGAGAGTGTCGGGCTGTGGATAAGAGGGAGCAGGTCCAGAGATTGTCCTGTAGATCAGAGTCCGGGATTCAGCTATTTTTTAGGCCAGCACAGAAGGCCTTGAAGTGCCTGACGTTCCACCACTGGTGAATTGTGAAGCCAAGGTCATGGACCGAGACGCCGGGGAGGTTCTGGGGCTGTTGATTTGGAGGGACAGGTCGTAGTGAATCGAGGCTTTGGCGGGAATGGTCTGTTTTCACCAAATTTATCTTGAGGTGACGGGCCCTCATCCAAACAGACGTGGCAGTGAGGCGACGGGGTGACATCGGCATGGCAGGTCATGAGAACCCTTTCACCCCCCCCCCCACCCCTTGAAAGACTGAGCTCCATAAGGACTCAATATTCCAACAGAATCCAAGTGTGTTAGATGAACTACACATTTATTTGCGTGAGTTCCATCCAGCCATTCATTATCTTCCGCTTCATCCTCTATCAGGGTCGCGGGGGGGGCGGGGGGGGGGGTCCCATGTCCATCGTTTCGGGCGCTGGGCAGATACACCCAGGACAGGACACCGATCTATCGCTGGGCACACACTCACTCATACAGACACACTCTATATGGGGCAATTGGGAGAACTCAATGAACCTTGATCCATATTTTTGGACTGTGGGAAACCGGAGAACCCGGAGGAAACCCACGCGGACACGAGGAGAACATGGAAACTCCCAGATGGGGATTCGAACTGGGAATCACTATCGCTGAGAGGAGAACATGCTAAACCACTAAGCCCGTTTGCTTGAGTTTAATGATTAAAATCTTGCGAATATTATCTCTGAATATCATCATGTCTGATGTCATCAGCTGAAAGGTAGCTAGAAAAGACAGAATTAAGCAGAGTGCATCATGGGAATCTAGAACAGCTTCATTACATCTGAGCTTGTGAAATCCAACCAGAGCTCCTTCAAGAAGGTCCATGCAGACAGGGTTCCATCTCCGCTCTGGAAGTTGCACCGAGGTGCTGCCCGCTGCGAGGCGACAGCACGTCCCACTGAGCCGCCATGCCGTCCTCAAATAAGACATGCCGAATTATTTATTAACCTTGAGTGGAAAAGTCAATGGCAGCCGTGCTGCCTGCAGATGAAGACGTGTCATAACCCCAAACCGCATGCCAACCCAGGCTTGTGATGTGGATCTGAGGTTGTAATGATCAGAGGACGCTGAGGATGCGGCAGCGCCCCCTAAAGGATGGGGCAGGCCTGCATGTGCTGCACAATAAATAAAAGTAAAGGTCAATTCTTACTGTACCCTACAGTACCTGTCAAAAGTTTGGACACGCCCCCTTTTCGCTCCACTTGTCGACTTGATCAGTTCCACTTACCGTAAAGGAACCGGACTACAGAACATACTGTGTTCTCTGAAGGTCAAAAGTTTGGACACGCCTCCTTTTTGCTCCACTCAGTGTCCATGTCCTCAGCTCCTTGTCCTGTAAAGATGGACTTTGTAGTTCTACAGTTCCACTCTGTAGTCCATCTGTTTGTGTTCTACAGTACATACTGTGTACTCTGTTCTAATGCTCAGAACCCCAATAGTACCACCACAGAGCAGGGGTTATTGGGTGGGGGCATTAGTCCTATCCCAGCAGTGTGACTAAGGTGGAGAAATGAAACTACAATGAACCCCCCCCCCCTCTTACCACATCAGTGTCACTGCAGAACTGACCATAAACAATCCACCACCCAAATGATACCTGTTCTGTGATGCTCCTGAGAACCAACCGGGGACTAACAACAACAAAGAACACAGATGGACTACAGTCTGTAATTATAGAACTACAAAGTCCATCTGTATGATAAGTGGAGGACATGAAGGACGGAGCCAGAAGGGGGCGTGTCCTAACGTTGGACTGGTACAGTATGTGTGTATATAAAGCCTGAAAGCGAGCCTTTTTATTATTTTTATATTATTGTTTTTCATATGAGACAGAGTTTGAAACCGGCCGTATATAACGAAGCGAGTCCTTTGTTGACGTTCGCTCTTGTGTTTTGTAGGATCTGAAGCTCTCGACGGAGATGTGTCGGATCTACAGTCTGTATCACTCGCTGCATCATTATAAATACCACACCTTTCTGCACTGCAAGAAGGAGGTACTGACTCTTCAGGCTTCATGTTATATTAAATAATAACTCAATAGATCAATAACTATATTATACTATACTTTATAATAATAATACAATTAAATAATAACTCAATAGATCAAAGGAAAATAATAACTATATAATACTATACTATATACTAATAATAAAATAAATAATAACTCAATAGATCAAAGGAAATGTCTTCGTAATGATGCGACGTGGTTTCTGTTTATCACGTTTGCAAGGCGTTTCAACTCAACTGGACATTATATATACAATATAATATATAATATAAAGTTGGCACTTTAAAGGGCACTTAAGGACAAATGTCCTAATATCTAGACTCTGCACATTTAAAAGCACCTTTAGTATTTATTAAGTTAAGTCAATAAATAGAAACACATTAAAATATTAATCCTGATAAATGGGACTATAATAAAAACGTAATGGCTCAAAAATAGTTGTTTGATTTTCTTTAGTAGGTTTTTTTTTAACAGTACATAATGTTTTTGCAAAACAATGCTTCATTACAGTATTACTACACTTAAGAGGCAAAAGTATTGGGACGCTTGTTAATCGCATTAACACACGTTCGTATAAAGATGTAGCTCATCACGGATTTCGGCCGGCTGCGTGCTCCCAACTTTGTGGGAACAGTTTGGGGAAGGTCCTCCCCGCCCCCATCGTGACGGTCCCCCTGTGCAAAAAGCACGATCCATGACTGACCAATGGGGCATGGAGCTCGAACTCATGGAACGACTTCGGGATGAATTGGAATGGAGATTGAGACAGTTCCTTTTTTTGCTCGGAACAGTGCTCATCGATGTTCTTTCTGTTCCGTCGAGGTCAGGCTCAAGGTTGTGCACTGGGGCAAAGACCTTCCCCAAACTGTTTATGCTCACATGCTTAATATTGAATACCTCTGGACATTATTTATGACCACGCATGGTCACCGTGTCCCTATCCGGCTTTTTTTGCAGCCTTGCCCTCCGCCCCACATGCGGGCAGGAGGTGGAGCATCTCATGTGGTTCTGCCCGGCAGCAGAGTGCCAGTCCTGCTGTAATGTGGGTGCTGAGCTCTTGCCCCTTGTGCGGTGCTAGTGGTTTTAATGGCACTTAGCTGCGTGGATTTCCTCCGGGTTCTCCAAAAACATGGATTCAAGGTGAATTGGCTGCTCTAAATTGCCCCTATATAGTGTTTAGTGTTTATATATATTTTTTTAAGTGGTGCTTTCTCTCTCTCACATATTTTATTGTGAGTGTGTCTTTGTCCAGCAATGGATTGGTGCCCTGGTCTGTGTGTATCCGCTCAGCGCCCGAAACGTTCTCCCCACATTAATGTATTTGGTTCTAACGAGTATGAGAAATCCTGCTCAGGACAAAAGGTCCTGGTGTCCCCGTACTCTGTAAACAGACTCTGAGGTCAGAAGCCGCCCTGATTTTGTTCCTTCATGCTCTTCCTCTCTCACTCTCTCAGACGGACAGTATAGAGCAGGCGGCGGACGACCCCGGTCAGGAGGAGGTGGTTCAGCAGTGCATGGCCAACCAGAGCTGGCTGGAGACTCTCTTCAACTCCTTTATCGAACTGCTCACCCTGAGTAACAAGCCCTAGAGGTCGGCGGGTTTCCAGCGCTGAGGGCGGGGCGGAAGCGTCGCCAAGAGCCCCGTGCAGCAGGATGATGGGATGTACAGAGTTCCTATCCCGGCAGCGTCAGGAGCCGGCAGCGTCCCGATGGCCGAGGGCCCGGAAGATGTTTTTATTCTGTGACACTTTGCATTTTGATTCTTGTACGATGTGAAAAACCAGAGGCGGCGGCGGCGAAAACGAGGAATGACAGAGAATGTGTAAAGAGACAGAGCCATGGGGAACAGGGTCAGAGCCTCGTGTCCGTTTGCTTCCCCCCCCCCCTTTTTCTTTTGCCAGAGGTGCGCTTCGAACATAAGGTTCCCTGCAAACTCTCACATATAAATATGTACGATTGACGACTATGATTTGTATTATTTATACGAGGACATTTGTAACACGTGCGCCCCCTCTGACGCCAAAAAGCTGGGGAAGTTTGCTGTTCTTATTTTGAATATTACACATTTTATGAGGGTGAACATGAAATGGCCTATCCCCAAAATTCTTGCTCTTCCCGCCTCCAGGAGGAAATAAAAAATAGAAATAAAAAAAGGATAAAAGAAGGGATTTGGACGTGGACTTAAAGGAAGAGTCTAATCTGTGTGATGTCATCTTTTTCTCAGAAAAAAAAAAAATCATGGAAATTGTATTTAAAAGTTAAAACTGTGTTTTTGTTTTTTTTGTTTGTTTGTTTGGGTTTTTTTTGTTCGTTCTTTAAAAGAAAAAAAAGAGGCCTATCCGTTCGTTTTCTGAAAGAAAGCGCGACGGTGCAGAGGGATGTATCAGCTTTTAAATGTGAAAACGTCCGTGTTTGTTTTTTTGTTTTTTTTTTATCTGTTGGTCGTTTGCTATGATGATGATGATTCTTCTTATTCTTCTTCTTATTATTATTACCATAATGGTTACCGCTTTTATTTTGGAGCTTTGCCCGTTTGTTTTCTCTCTCTCTGTGTAAATATTGTACAGCTGCTCCAGTCTAAAGCTCCGCATTCAGTCTCATCTGACAGTTGAGCGCGCCTGTAATTGATGACCGCAAATAAAATCTGAAAACTACAGTAGACGTGACTTTTTTTAGAATTATTACGACTGTGGAATGTGTGAGAAAGTCAAACTCTTCAATATATTGTTGCCGTGGAGACATTTCTTGGGTCTGAAGGTCGTCCTGCTCATACACGACCAACCCTTTTGTGATGTACGTGTAATCAGTTGCACTGCACCATTAAAATAGCAATCCACCAAAGTCAGAGTGCACCTGGCACTTGGTGTGACCGTACATGGGCCACGAGGCGTTAATGTTATTATTTAGGTTAGGTTTTCCATGGCTTAGTGGTTTGGCATGTTCTCCTCTCAGCACTAGGTTTCCTCCGGGTTCTCTAGTTTCCTCCCACAGTCCAAAAACATGGATCAAGTCAATGGAATTCTCCAAATTGCCCCATATAGACCGTGTGTGTGCCCAGTGATAGATTGGCGTCCTGTCCTGGGTCTATCTGCCCAGTGCCCGACACGTTCTCCCCTGGATGGGCTTGGGGAACCCCCCCACCCCCCGCGACCATAGTACAGGATAAAGCTGAAGATAATGGATGGATGGATGGGTTGGTTCAGGTGAAGCCCACGTTCTTCGCCGTGCTCTACACCTTAAATAATCCCTTGTAATGCAGGTCGTTGCTGTTCTGAAATCTCATTGGCTAAAGCAGAAATTTGATGTCGTCACTTCTGCATCAACGCACCGCTGGCTGTTTACAGTTTAATTAAAACAATTCTTTCTTAAATAATAAAGCGAATTGTGAAGCGGCCTTTCGGGTTTTGATTGGTTGGCAGATCCGGGGCCTTCTTCCCCAGCCGACCAACCAGAACGACTCAGTTATGCTGCCGAATCGGAACGCCGAGTAACATTCACAAAAGGAGCGTGGTCCCAAAAAAAAAAAAAAAAAAAAAAAACGTTGCGGAGTGAAACCGGATTATTCATCGACTCCAGTAAAGAAAAGAAAAAAAGCTATTCAGCGAGCGACTGAACGAGTAGGAGTATGTTAACAATTCAAAGCTTAGTCCTCTTGTTGCCTAGCAACCGCGCTTTAACAATAGTTTACTGCGAATTTTGTAGGAAATAAATGCATTCATTATTCAAAAATTGGTCCATTTGCACTTAATAATTTTTCACAGCAATAAATCAGTTGAGGGGGTGCGGTACTCATCACGAGTCACAGGGAGCTGCTGCACCCCAAGAATATCACTTACTCATCATATTACCATGGAAACCACAGACTTATAGCTCATTGCATTATACATTTTGAAATTGGTGTACACCATGTGGACTTTTCCATCCATCCATTATCTTCCGTTTTATCCCCTATTAGGGCTGCAGGGGAGAAAGTCTAGGACGCTGGGCAGGACCCAGGACAGGATGCCAATCTATCACTGGGCACACACTCACTCACACAGACATAAACACACTCTATATGGGGCAATTTGGAGAATTCGATTGACCTTGATCCATGTTTTCGGACTGTGGGAGGAAACCGGAGAACCCGGAGGTAACCCACGTGGACACGGGGGTAACATGGAAACTCCACCCCGATTGGGATTCGAACCGGGAATCCCTAGTGCTGAGAGGAGAACATGTTAAACCACTAAGCCACCGTGCCGCCCCCATGTGGACTAAAATATTAATGATCATCCAATTTGCACTTAAACCTCTACTAGATCCGGCAGATACACCCAGGACAGGTCGGCAATCCAACACTGGGCACACTCACACACTATATAGGGGCAATTTCCATCCATCCATTATGCCCACCCAGCGTTTCAGGTGCTGGGTGGATCGCCGGGCACACACTCTATATGGGGCAATTTGGAGAACTCAATGGACCTTGAGCCATGTTTTTTGGACTGTGGGAGGAAACCGGAGAACCCGGAGGAAACCCACACGGACACGGGGAGAACATGGAAACTCCACCCAGATTGGGATTCGAACCGGGAATCCCTAGAGCTGAGAGGAGAACGTGCTGACCACTGAGCCATCGTGCCGCCCTAGGGGCAATTTACAGCAGCCAATTCTCCATGTTTTTGGACTGTGGGAGTAAACTGTTCTTGCCACATGTTAACCATGTGCTGCCCCCCCCCCCCCATCATATGCAAAAATCAAGCACCTACTCAAGGTCTCTCTCTGATCCAAAGCAGTACATGGTTTGGTGAGTTTGAGGGATGGCTCTGCTCATCGGTGTCTGACCTCACTAACCGTCCCTCCTGCCGAGTGGACGTTGTTATAACTGCAAAGGGAGAGCCAGCACGGGCCGAGGTGTCGTAAAACGCCGCTGTAGGTGTGATGTGTCGGCGTCCCGATACCGGTGCGCCTGTAGACTATAACCCCGACTATATATATCTCACTTTGTGGGGTATTTGATGAAATCCCGTCCCCTTTTCGGAGCTCGGTGCAGCGAGGCAGTTTGATGGATGATGGAAATATGGCTCTCTGCGATCACGTCGCTTTATTACTCTGCCGCCTCTCGGCTGTAGATTCCCCTCCATGACCCTCCCAACACCTCGCACTCAAAACACAGGAACCCCAAAATCCAGATGCACCTCGTCCCACCTCGTTACCTCTCGTTTCTGAGGCCATTGTCTTCAAACCCCGTGACATCATCATCATCATCATTTACATTTACATTTAGTCATTTAGCAGACGCTTTTATCCAAGGCGACTTACAAATGAGAACAGCACAAGTCAGAAGCCATGAAGAAAACCAACTATACTGTTAATTCATCAAACCTGAATGTTATTCGATGCCGCAGCATACGCCCCCCCCCCCTTTTTTTTAATATATATATTACAACGGGCGGCACGGTGGCTTAGTGTTTAGCATGTTCTCCTCTCAGCGCTAGGGATTCCCGGTTCGAATCCCCATCTGGGTGGAGTTTCCATGTTCTCCCCGTGTCCGCGTGGGTTTCCTCCGGGTTCACCGGTTTCCTCCCACAGTCCAAAAACATGGATCAAGTTAATTGAAATCTCAAAATTGCCCCATATAGAGTGTGTCTGTGTGAGTGAGTGTGTGCCCAGCGATGGATTGGCGCCCTGTCCTGGGTCTATCTGCCCAGCGCCCGAGACGTTCTCCCCTGGATGGGCATGGGGAACCCCCCACGACCCTAATAGAGGATAAAGCGGGAGATAATGAATGAATGAATATATTACAACAGGTATTTGTTAAAGAGATGCGTCTTCAGTAAATATTTAAAACTGTTTAGTGATTCTGCCTTATGGACAGAGTTGGGGAGAACATTCCACCATGTTGCAGTGGTGAACGCCACGGAGTGCGAATTAGCTCCTCGGTGAGGTGGAATCGCCAGGCGGCAATCATCAATGGAGCGAAGAGAACGGGTCAAAATATATTTAGAAAAGATGGAGTGAAGGTAGGAGGGGGGAAGATCCAGAAATGGTTCTGTAGGCCAGAGTCAGTGACTTGTACTGAATGCAGCAGCTACAGGGAGCCAATGGAGGGAAGTGAGTAAAGGAGTGACATGAGTTCGCTTGGGCTTGTTGAACACAAGTCGGGCTGCAGAGTTTTGAATTAGTTGAAGAGGTCGGATTGTGGAAGCTGGGATACCGGCCAGTAGCGCATTACAATAACCGAGCCGGGATAGGACGCGGGCTTGAACGAGCAGTTGGGTAGCATGTTCAGTCAAAAAGGGTCTGATCTTCCTGATGTTGTAAAGGAGGAATCTACAGGAACGGGCAGTTTTGATCACATGATCACTCCCCAATACCACAGATTGCGATTTCGCCCTTACGCTTCGGTCTCCAGAGTCCAGCGTTGACCCTTCTTTTGTACGGCCGTTGTTGCTGACTCACGGTCTCTCGCCTGCCTTTTGCCGAAACTCTCTTGGCGCGGCTGCCGGTGGAGAGCCGGCGAGGGTGAGGGTGAGGGTGGGGGGTGAGGGGGGGGGTTGGAGAGACGGCAAAAATTCGTGACAGGGGATTTAAAGGCGAACATTAAAAGACGCCGGTGTTCTTAATGGTCCCCCTGCACGGATGCACGTCGGCTGTACTTTGGCGCGGGGCGTCCGCCGCGAACGAAAGCCCCTCTCTCGGAGAGGCGCAGGAAATGAAATGTTTTTTTATTTAGCAGCTAATATCCTTTCATTACAGCTCGCGTGGTATTAGATTTGAACCTCGTCTGAGGTAAACACTCTCACTGTTGGGGAGCCGGGAGGGGAGGGGGGGGAAAAATCCCTCAAATCTGGAGAACTACATATTCCTGTTGTTACCATGGCAACGCAGCCATGGTAACCCTGCCAGCATTTTTCTGTCTGTGGTGATGGCTGTCTTTCTTTGTCTCGCTCTCTCTCTCTCTCTCTCTCTCTCTCTCTCTCTCTCGCGTGCGCAGTCTCGCAGCTGAAAATTATTGAAGATTTGCCTGCAGGGCTGCTCTGAAATCATCCGCTCCTATATGCATGCAAATGCTAACACATACTTTTCCCGAATACAGACGTGTCATTGCTACGGATTTATGCTCATTGTGCAGCGCTGCTCTAATCTCCGTCCTCTCTCTTCCCTTCCACCTGTACCCCGGGCTCGTCCCGGCCCTATACAGAATCGGTTCCGGCTCTAATCCAATACACCTGCTCCGGCTCGCTCGACGAACCGGATCACCTCCAACATGCCATTGTGCGCTGTTTTTTTTTTTTTTTTACGTACACGGCACGTTGACTCTATTTATACCGAGCAGCACCGGCACAATGGACAGCAGACACTGGCCTCGCCGAGATCAGCGTTGCCCTAAAACACCCCAGGTTGGAAGGTGTTGATTTGCGAGACCGATGCCTCCTGAAATGCCTGAAAGGAGACGGCTGGAGGAACTCGGAGGCTATAAGCGTTCCTCCCGAATTTCAAAACTCCTGCACTGGACGGATACTGTACTGTAGGGTGATAGGGACGTGAGAGAGGGGGAAACTCAGATCAGGGTCTGAAGCTGGCGCCGTCATGGGACAACGATGGGAGAAGACGTTGCATTAACATTAACGTTACATCACGTTTAGTCATTGGGCAGATCCTGTAATTCAAAGCGACGTACAGTTCAGGAGGAACCAGCTGATCCCACGCAGGATCATCAATCCTATCAATCATGATCGTTTAGCAATCAGGTTCCACTGCCTTCATTTTGCCCCATCCTGATTTATTCCATCCATCCATCCATTATTTTCTTCTTTATACTCTATTAGGGTCACGGGTGTGTGTGGGGGGGTTCCCCATGCCCATCCAGGGGAGAATGTCTCAGGCGCTGGGCAGATAGACCCAGGACAGGACGCCAATCTATCGCTGGGCACACACTCACTCACACAGACACACTCTATATGGGGCAATTTGGAGAACTCAATTGACTTGATCCATGTTTTTGGACTGTGGGAGGAAACCGGAGAACCCTGAGGAAACCCACACGGACACGGGGAGAACATGGAAACTCCACCCAGATTGGGATTCGAACCAGGAATCCCTAGTGCTGAGAGGAGAACATGCTAAACCACTAAGCCACTGTGTTAATAATCATCCAATTTGCACTTAAACCTCTACTAGGGTCGGCAGATACACCCAGGAGAGGGCGCCAATCCAACGCTGGGCACACACACACTATATAGGGGCAATTTCCATCCATCCACTATCTTCCTCTACTAGGGTCACAGGGAGGGGGGGTGGGGTTCCCCATGCCCATCCAGCATTTCAGGTGGGCAGATACACCCAGGACAGGGTGCCAATCTATCACTGGGCACACACTCACTCACTCACACACACACACTATATGGGGCAATTTGGAGAATTCAATTGACCTTGAATCCATGTTTTTGGACTGTGGGAGGAAAGCGGAGAACCCGGACCGGATTTATTTATTTTCTATATTTTCTTTTAGTCACGCAAAGTGCTTCTGGAGGAAAGGAGCGTTTGTGGTTTCTGTCTTATCAGGACAGTCGCAGTTAGGAGACGCATCTTGGCATTTTTAGGTGGTGATGGGTACGGGGTGGGCATTAGTGCCACTGTGAGCTCAAATCATGAGGGGGGGCAGTTATCACAGGGGGTAACTACTGTATGTACAACAGCCTGAAGGTAAGAGGGGAGCAGATCCAGTGAATGTCTGTGACAGAGCGTGAGGACGATGAAGTTGCGAGTTCTTAAGTTGGTCGAACACGAGGCGAGCTGCAGAGGGTTCGATTGGGCGACGCCTGGCTGTAGTTCAAGCCGGGATTGGACAAGGACTCGCCGCACCCACACATTCAGGCTCGAAGACATTTTCGGATAATGGAATTTAAGATTTGAGAGTTTAATTCCTGTGCGGCTCCTGAGCAATTTCCACAGCGGGGACGGTTTGGAACACAATCCCGGGTGCGAGGGTCAGATATGTGCTTACACACTCTGGCAGTTTAGTATCTCCAATTCACCTACAAAAGAGCCTTTGAATGGTGAGATGAAACCCATGGGGGGGGACATGCAGACTCCACACAGCGGAGTCCTTTGTCCGCCCTGTTGGAGAATTAAACCCCGGACTGTCTCGCTGTGAGGAGAGCGCACTTACCGCCGTGCTAACCAACAGACGCCTTGCTTGGATACCGACTTCAATTTCATTTCATTCTGGTTTCTTGTAATTCCACGCTACCACATTCAGCCAATGGGGGCTCTGAGGGGCTGTTGTAGTTGTGGGCAGTTTATAGAAACAAGAGGGGGCGCTCCACAAAACATCAGACTCTGATCAGTCTCACGTTTTTACCGAAATCAGACAAATAAATCTGGATAATGCACAATTTCGGTTCTAAACCCAAAATATTTCTTGCTGGGAGCTCATGACTGCACCAGAAGGGGTGGGGGGGGCATTTTGTTGAGGGGACATTTGGGTGCTGGGCAGATACATCCAGGACATCCGTTTTTAATAATTTGCAGTTTATCATTGAAGACGAAAGACGTGATTTTACCCTCACAGCTCGTCTTCACTTTGGTGCATTTTTACTGATGTCCACCAGAGGGCGACGGCGGCAGCCTGGCAGAGGAATTCTGGCCCAGCCTACCCCTCCTAATCAGGCTTGATGAGAGACACCTGCATCTGCCTTCATGTAAGAAAGACTGGAAGTTGTGTGCTCTTCATTACCATTGTTACACTGCCGCCCTGTCAGGAGGGTTTTGGTAACGACACACAAACCTCATCATTATCCAATCTGCTGGGACAAGATCAAAACATTCCCTACTGTTTTATTTTAGCTATTTATTCATTTTTTATTATTTTTTTTATTCTTCTGGAGGTGAAGTCTTTTTAAGCTGTTTATTTATTTTTCTAAACGTCTGAGCTACAAGAAATCCACCTTCATCCAGCGGCATGAAAACAAGCAGGTATTTCCCTTTTTATAAAGATTATATGCAAAGATCCATTTATTTATTCACATATTTATTCACATACTAATCTGATTATTATGGTTTGGGGTCAAAAAAAGCAAGGAAACATTCTGAACAGGTCACAGTTCATTAAGTTCATTTATTCATCCATTATCTTCTGCTTTTCTGCTCCTCTATTAGGGTCGCGGGGTGGGGGGGGGGTTGCCCATGCCCATGCCCATCCAGGGGAGAACGTCTCGGGCGCTGGGCAGACAGACCCAGGACAGGGCGCCAATCCATCGCTGGGCACACACTCACTCACACAGACACACTCTATATGGGGCAATTTTTGAGAATTCAATTGACTTGATCCATGTTTTTGGACTGTGGGAGGAAACCGGAGAACCCGGAGGAAACCCACGCAGACACAGGGAGAACATGGAAACTCCACCCAGATGGGGATTTGAACCAGGAATCCCTAGTGCTGAGAGGAGAACATGTTAAACCACTAAGCCACCTAATTCATTAAGTTATTTAGGAAATTGAGTAAGTGTTTGTGCTGCAAAAGACAACCCTCCAAAAATGGGGAGAACATACAAATTCCATGCAAAACATGTCATTTACTTTCCGGTATTCTTCTCGTTTTTAATTTCCAATGTTTAACCCATAAACTGAACCACCAATCAGAAGCAGCCTCCAGTCTGGGGGCGGGTGAGGGCAGAACTAGGGTAAGCTTAAGCAAGGTCATGCTTCTAGAACATGGGTGTCAAACTCTGGCCCGCGGGCCAAATTTGGCCCTCAGTGTAATTATATTTGGCCCACGAGGCAATACCAAATCCATTTATTCACATTTTTATTAACATACTAATCTCCTTATTATGGCCTTGGTCAAAAAGGAAACATTTAGGTATAAATGGGGAGAACATACAAATTCCATGCAAAACATAAGTCATTTAGTTTCCAGTGGGAAATTTTGCCCGCTGACCACCGCACTACTCAGCTCCACTCATTTTGTGTTTATACTTTTACAGACGGGTGGGAGGCTGGAATGGGGATCTCTCTCTGCTACAGCTATAGTGACATCTACTGGTTAACATAAGATATGTATTTCATGCCTAATGACGTCACATAACGTCCATCAAAATGAAGAATGGTTTAAAATAAATATAACCTATAATAATAAATAATACATAATAATAAACAAACCTTAAAATATTGCATGGTCTAAGGTATGTGGACACCTTTATTTTTTAGGTTCGAACTTAAAACTGTGAAGAATAATTCAGAGGTCAATTCAGATCTTTTGATCTTCATGGAGTTTTGGAACTCTTTAAGAAGAGTTCCAACATGAGACCAAGATGTTCCCAAAATATTAAAAAATGCAACTTTTTGTTATTTTGTAGATGCTTTTATCCAAATAATCTTACATGTATAAAGGGTAACAAGCTTATAGAGACATCCTGGCTGTGTCCACATTCTTATGGCCATATTGTGCACATATATAATGACCCTTGTGTGGTGAGTATTCATTGTATAATGTCTCCGTCTACATTATGTTAACATTTACACATGGTATCTTAATATTAATGGTATCTTAGTCTAAATCGTCTTCACTGTCTGCTGCTTCCTCGTCCTCCTCTTCAAGGGTGCTGTTTCTGATCTGGCCACAGAGCGGCGCCAGTCGGCCGTCTGGAGTCACAGACATTGGCTGAATGATCTTATCCCTGAATGCACAGAGAGAGCAGAAGCATTGTATCTAGAGGTCATATAATAATGTGATGTCACAGCATTGCATCCCAAACATTCTCCTCGTCTTTATTTCCAATGTTTAACCCATAAACTGAACCACCAATCAGAAGCAGCCTTCAGTCTGGAGGCGGGTGAGGGCAGACCTCGTGTAAGCTCAAGCAAGGTCATGCCTCTAGAGCATGAGTGTCAAACTCGGGCCCGCGGGCCAAATTTGGCCCGCAGTGTAATTATATTGGGCCTGCGAGGCAATACCAAATCACTATTAAAGCTTATTATACAGCGGCGCTGTTCACCGCTAACACTACAAACCCCATAATGCCCTCCTGTGTTGTCGGAAGGGCATCATGACCATTATCCGCTTTATCCTCTATTAGGGTCGTGGGGGGGGGGGTTCCCCATGCCCATCCAGGGGAGAACGTTTCAGGCACTGGGCAGATGCACCTAGGACAGTGGGGCAATCTATCACTGGGCACATACACAGACACACTCTATATGGGGCAATTTGGAGAACTCAATTGACCTTGATCCATGTTTTTGGACTGTGGGAGGAAACCGGAGAACCAGGAGGCAACCCATGGGGACACGGGGAGAACATGGAAAACTCCACCCAGATTGGGATTCGAACCGGGAATCCCTAGTGCTGAGAGGAGAACATGCTAAACCACTAAGCCACCGTGCCGCCCCCATGTGGACTAAAATATTAATTATCATACAAATTGCACTTAAACCTCTACTAGATTTGGCAGATACACCCAGGAGAGGGCGCCAATCCAACGCTGGGCACACTCCCACACTATATAGGGGCAATTTCCATCCATCCATTATCTTCCTCTACTAGGGTCACAGGGAGGGGGGGTGGGGTTCCACCGGGCATCACAAATCTAATCTGCTTATATACAGTACTATACAACACAAAGTTTGGCCACGCCCCCTTACTGCTTCACTTATTCTCCATGTTTTCAGTTACATTTGCTGTAATGATGGACTTTGTAGTTCTACCACCACAGAGCAGGGGTTATTGGGTGGGTGCATTGTCATCACTACATGGGTGTTGTATATTTTTCGGACATCACACACACACACACACACACACACCTGGACAGTCGGTTAAACATGGCGATGAGGCGCACAGCCTCCGCCTCCTTCTCTTCCTCACTCATTCCCTCCATGGGGTCAGGTTGGGGCTCCTCCACGCGGCCCGTCACCGGGTTGATCTGGTTCTTGGCCTGTCGGTACTCCTCTGTGTCGGAGTCCGAGTCGCTGGAGTACTGAGGCTGAGGGGACGAGCCGCGCCCGCTGAGGAGTCCCCGCGCTGCCAGCAGACCCGCTGCGTTCCCGTAACCGGTGTACTTCACAAACCTGCCCACTGACGTACACACACACACACACACACACAGTCTTTACGTGGGTTCACACAAGGACCTACTGTTTTTGTATGAATGAGATTTTTAAAGGTACAGCAAATAAATTTAGGCGACGGTAGGCGAGGCGTCACACCGGCCCACGTCTTCCATTTTCATTCGGCCCAGCTGTCCGGTCCTGGTTGCCACATGTGCGTCAGGATGGGGCCACACCTCAGACTAATGTGACTCACAACTACATAGCACTTACCAATTACTGTTTTTTGTAACATGAGGGCTGTTTTCTTTATATTCCAAAAAAATATTTTTTTTATCCACCCATTATCTTTCGCTTGATCCTCTACTAGGGTCGTGGGTGGGTGGGGGGGTTCCCCATGCCCATTCAGAACGTCTCGGGCACGGGGTAGATACACCCAGGACAGGACGCCAATCCATCGCTGGGCACACACTCACTCACACAGACAAACACACTCTATATGGGACAATTTGGAGATTTCAATTGACCTTGATCCATGTTTTTGGACTGTGGGAGGAAACCGGAGAACCCGGAGGAAACCCACACAGACACGGGGAGGACATGGAAACTCCACCCAGATTGGAATTCGAACCGGGAATCCCTAGTGCTGAGAGGAGAACATGCTAAACCACTAAGCCACCTATTTTTTTATATCATTTAATAATAATAATAATAATAATATTTTTAAAAAATAAAAAAAAATTATTATTATTTTATTATGATTATTGGCAGGTGGAGTGATTCAGATTACTGAAGGCCTCGGAGATGCACGGCCCCCTCAGTATGACAGAATAATGATAATAATGATCTCCAAAATGATGCCACGTGTACGAATTGGGATGCAGAACCTTCAGAGTGCAGGTGTACAGGACTCTGTACCGTTTTCCTTGCAGAGGACGAAGAGCAGGTCGGCGGCGCAGTGTTTGAGCTCGGTGTCCACGTGGGTCATGAGGCGGACCAGTTTGTTGCGCAGCGTCCCCCCCTGCTCCGGCCGCAGGGCCACGTCCCTCAGGGGCGGCAGGATCTGAACCAATTACATCCCAGAGCACTCGTATCAGATCTGTGTCATATGCATGCACAACAGACACCAGGGGGGGCGCCGCGCTTTGCGCTGGGTGATGTTTTGGCACCTGTTGTCGGAGGTAGTGTCGGGTTTCTCTGTGCGCCCTGCAGCTTTCGGTGAGGAGGTTCAGCACCGGGGTCAGCTTCTCCTTCAGCTTCTGACCCTTTATTAAACACCACACACACACACACACACACACACAGAGTACACACTCTTACACACCTCACCTAGCATCAGTTTCGTATACATGGCCACTTTTTGTCTTTTTGATTGATTAATTAATGTTATATAAAATTATTATAATTATTATTAAGCGGGTGGCACGGTGGCTTAGTGGTTTAACATGTTCTCCTCTCAGCCCTAGGGATTCCCGGTTCGAATCCCCATCTGGGTGGAGTTTCCATGTTCTCCCCGTGTCCGTGTGGGTTTCCTCCGGGTTCTCCGGTTTCCTCCCACAGTCCAAAAACATGGACCAAGGTCAATTGAGTTCTCCAAATTGCCCCATATAGAGTGTGTTTGTGTGAGTGAGTGTGTGCCCAGTGATAGATTGGCGTCCTGTCCTGGATGTATCTGCCAAGCGCCCGAGATGTTCTCCCCTGGATGGTCATGGGGAAACCCCCCCCTCCCCCTGCGACCCTAGTAGAGGATAAAGCAAAACATAATGGATGGATGGATGATTCCCAGCAAAGCAGTGATGTTGTTAAGGTGGTGAACTAGCGTGTTGCGCTCGATCAGACTCATTGATGCACCAGTTGAAGAACCTAATCTTTAGCGACCAAATCTTTAGTCCTTTTTTTTTTTCAGTTTGTTAAATGTGTTGGTAACGTTCCTGAATCTCATCGTTTCTCCGATTGTCTTGTTTCATGCTCATATGTTTGTTTTTTCGCCCAAAAAACCGACAGTATGTCTCGCTCAGTTCAAATATGGGTTCTGGAATGTCACCGATTCAGAGGTTTGCATTCTCTCACACACACACACACACACACACACACACACACACACACACACACACACACACACACACACTGCTCGGAGATGTTCTTCCTCACGGTTCGTGTAAAAGGGGCAGTACTCACTCGATTCAATCTTTTCTCCATGAAGAGCAGCAGTGAGTGGACACAGTCCATATTGATCCCGCTGGACTCCCTGGAGCCGTCCGCAAGACGGGTCAGGAGCAGGACGTCCAGACACTGCAAAGGGAGCGCGGACAGGACGTTCACCGTTTGCCTGCGGGGTCACGGGACACGGAAAGGTCAGATGCTGTTGCTTCATGAATGTATCGGGTCCGTGTTTGTTTATATGAGCGCAACAGTGTTACTATTGTGATGGATCCACCACCTAAATAAGAAAGTTCTAAGGTGGTCCTGGATGAAAGTGTAGAACTACAAACATTTGTTCTCTGTTGCTGTCTGTCTCACCCCTGCAGTTCCTCGGTCAACTCTTCTCCCTCGCAGGACAGCAGCAGGCAGTGACGCAGCACTGCAGCTAGATGGCGATACAGAGCTGCATCCTCCTACAGGGAGACCAGGTGAACCGGTTAAGCTTCTAAAGTGATTAGCAGCTTCGTGACAGTGAAAAGCAGAATTAGGTGTATGTGTCTCTCTCTCTCTCTCTCTCTCGGCCTCGGTCCACACCTCGTCAGGCTGCTGCCTGTGAAGACTGTACGTGATGTTGAAGAGGACCTTCAGGATCTCGATAGCGCGCTGGGAAACCTCCTTGCCGACAGGTGGCGATGTGGAGCGAGTCACCACCTCAAATGGGTCAGACCAGCGCACCTCCAAACATTGCTCCAGGGCAGCGGTCAGCATGGACACGCCCCTCTCCTGAATGAAAGAGGGCGTGGATCAGACGCGGCCGGCTCTGGCCCGGAGGCGGCGGTTGGTTACCTGCTGCAGCTGACGCCTGAGCTCCGGCCGCAGAGCAGTCAGCAGGAACAGAAGACGCAGGTCATAAAACTGCCCACTCGGCGGCGACACTGAGTGAATACTGGTTTTCAGCTTTTCAGAGAGACCAGGTAGAAGTCTGGCAGGAAAAAAAAAAAAAAAAAAAAAAAGATGACCGAAAATAAATGTATGATGATTTCCTTGAGTCCTAAGCGGCATGGTGGCTTAGTGGTTTAGCATGTTCTCCTCTCAGCACTAGGGATTCCCGGTTCGAATCCCAATCTGGGTGGAGTTTCCATGTTCTGTCCGTGTCCGTGTGGGTTTCCTCCTGGTTCTCCGGTTTCCTCCCACAGTCCGAAAACATGGATCAAGTCAATTTTGTTCTGCAAATTGCCCCATATAGAGTGTGTCTGTGTGAGTGAGTGTGTGCCCAGTGATGGATTGGCGCCCTGTCCTGGGTGTATCTGCCCAGCGCTCGAAACGTTCTTCCCTGAATGGGCATGGGGACCCCCCCCCACGACCCTAGTAGAGGATAATGGATGGATGGATTATACCAGTTGAGAGTTTGGACACGCCCCTTTTCGCACTATAGTTCATGTCCTCCACTTACCATACAGATAGACTTTGTAGTTCTACAATTCCAGACTGTAGTCCATCTGTGTTCTTTGTTGTTGTTCGCCCCCTGTTGGTTCTCAGGAGCATCACAGAACAGGTATCATTTGGGTGGTGGATTGTTTATGGTCAGTTCTGCAGTGACACTGATGTGGTGAGGGGGGGGGTCATTGTAGTTTAATTTCTCCACCTCAGTGACACTGCTGGGATAGGACTAATGCCCTCACCCAATAACCCCTGCTCTGTGGTGGTACTATTGGGGTTCTGAGCATTAGAACAGAGTACACAGTATGTACTGTAGAACACAAACAGATGAACTACAGAGTGGAACTGTAGAACTACAAAGTCCATCTTTACAGGACGTGGAACAGAGAACATGGGGGATAGGTGGAGCAGAAAGGGGGCGTGTCCAAACTTCTTACCCCTCTAAATGGATGCTGCATTGGTTTTCTTGTTGAATGCACAGACTCTTGATTTAAACAGTGCAACCTGTAGTCTCACCTCAGGGTACTGGCTCTCTCTTGTGCCCTCTGGCTGTTGTAGATGACATTGCAGAGTGTCTTCATGGCCTCCTTCCTCCACACCACCCCCTCGTCGTCCCACTCTGTCCCCTCCTCGTCTCCGTCTTCCCTGGCGTCCCGCTTTCCTTTAGCCAGTACGGCGTGATTTCCGCAGACCTTATCCGGCGCACAGCGGCCGTCCTGAGACCCGGCGCTGACCTTCCTCGCGCTCGCCCTGTCGGCTGTGTTTGTGCAGAAATTCAGGACAGACCCTGTGTCTGCCTCACGGTCCATCCGTGTCTCGTTACCGGCGCCGCGGCGGGAGGTGGACTCTGATGCTTCTGTCTCTTTCTCAGGCTGAGGCGGGGGCAGCGCGCCGATGCCACCCAGGTGGGCGAGGATGAGAATGGCCGAGTCGGTGATGAAAGGCGCGAGTGCCTGGCGGTCACGAGACAGGATGCGCAGGGTCCGTAAGCACACACTCAGGACGCCGGGCTGAAGGCCGGTCTGAATGAAGCAGATGAGGGCTTCGGCGAGACGCTGAAGGACAGAGGGCACTGACATTTCACTGCTTTGATTCTCACTCATTTAATACTTCATGAAAATCTGGACACATTAAGTCATTAACAAAACAGTATCTCATCTCATTATCTTATTATCTTGAACTTGGGCCTCCACTAGAGTCATTCCTTTCACTTCCAAGTCGCTACCTGGACCCAATCCATTATCTTCTGCTTTATCCTCTATTAGGGTCGTGGTGGGGTTCCCCATGTCCATCCAGGGGAGAACGTTTCGGGCGCTGGGCAGATACATCCAGGACAGGGCGCCAATCTATCACTGGGCACACACTCACAGACACACTCTATATGGGGGCAATTTGGAGAACTCAATTGACCTTGATCCATGTTTTTGGACTGTGGGAGGTAACCGGAGAACCCGGAGGAAACCCATGCGGACACGGGGAGGACATGGAAACTCCACCCAGATTGGGATTCGAACCAGGAATCCCTAATGCTGAGAGGAGAACATGCCAAAGCACTTAACCAACGTGGCAACTTTATATGGGGCAATTTGAAGAATTCAATCGACCTTGATCCATGTTTTTGGACTGTGGGAGGTAACCGGAGAACCCGGAGGAAACCCATGCGGACACGGGGAGAACATGGAAACTCCACCCAGATTGGAAATCAAACTGGGAATCCCTAAGGATGTGAAGAGAACATGCTAAACCACTAAGCCAACGTGCCGCCTTGGTGTAGACTATTGATCTGCGTTCTCCGTGCAGATTGAATAGCATTCTGTGTTGATGATCCCCCGCCCATGAGACGGCGACCGACGCCGGACTGTCGATGTCAGGAGAGGTCGTTTTCAGTGGGCGGTGCGTCTGGGTTTTCCGTCGCCAGAAACGCACCTGAACACACCTGATTTTGAGATGGCCACGCCCATCGGGGAAATGTATTCACACGCAGTGTGAATACATTTAAATGACGCAGGACGAAGTAGGGGAAATAAACTGTTGTGGGGGGGGGGGTAATTGCATTACACCTTGGGCAGGTTGTGAGAGATCCGATGAATCCAGTGATCAAGAGCTGCTACTTTTGTTTATACAGGGTATGATAAGCTCCTCCCCCGCTGACCCTGAAGCACCTGGTCAAAAATTCATCAGATTTCTGTTCCGTCTTACCCGACGTGAGATCAGGTCGCTGTCCTCACCGTGTTCATCTCCTGAGCTGGAGTCAGAGCGGGGGATGCATTCCCTCACCTTATTCTTACGGAACTGAAGTATGTACACACACACACATACACACACACACACACAACACATAAACATGTAACCAACACATTATTTGGATCTAGTCCTGAGTAAGCATTTTGAGTTCTCACCTTGAAATCTTTAATTCACTGAGCTTTCCAGTAACTATACAGATTAAACCCAAAGCACAATGCTTTTTACTTTAGGATGCCAATTTAAAAACTATTAAAAAGTTTAAGGGCGGCACGGGGGCTTAGTGGTTTAGCACGTTCGCCTCTCAGCGCTAGGGATTCCCGGTTCGAATCCCCATCTGGGTGGAGTTTCCATGTTCTCCCCGTGTCTGCGTGGGTTTCCTCCGGGTTCTCCGGTTTCCTCCCACAGTCCAAAAACATGGATCAAGTCAATTGAATTCTCAAAAATTGCCCCATATAGAGTGTGTATGTGTGAGTGAGTGTGTGCCCAGCGATGGATTGGTGCCCTGTCCTGGGTCTATCTGCCCAGCGCCCGAGAAGTTCTTTCCTGGACTTCTCCAGGACTTCTTTCCATGGGGAACCCCACCGCGACCCTAATAGAGGATAAGCGGGAGATAATGAATGAATGAATGAATAAAAAGTTTAAGAGACTCTTATCCAAAGCGACTCACGCGTATCCCTTCTTAATGGTAGGGGTCAGAACTAGGTATGGAAACTAGCAATTGATCTTAAAAATATTAAAATCCATTTGTATTACCGGCAAAAACATCATGCCGACGTTCATAAGAAAAATATGTTCAGATCATTTGGCACAACTTAAAAAATGGTACACTTGCCTGTTTACTTTACAGAAAGCCTTTTTAAATAGATATGCCTATTTTTTATTATTTTTTTAATTATTATTATTTTTTTTTCACAAAAACTAATTAATATTGAGTTAATATTCCACAAAAACCCTGTATTGTCTCTTTTTTTTGGGTTATTACCTAATATTCATATAATCGTGATTTATTTCTTAAACAGTAAGACATCGGTAATGGTCTCATCCTGAGGGACCCACGTTGGTAACCTCAGTGGATCTGAGATCGTCAGTCCAACAATCCAAACTTCCAAACCAGTACTTTTCATGAAGGCAGTTCCAATTACGATAAGCACGATTGGATCAGCTAACGATCGCGTGGCTGGTTTTCTTGTGACGTTCTCGATTGGATAAAAGCCTCTGCTAAATGACTAAATGTAATGTAAGCATCATATGGCTGTTGATTTAGTCTTTTTTTATAAATTATGAATGAACGAATTGTCTGATTATTTAACACAAACACTAATGAACTGTGTGTAATGATGGACTGTGCAGGCGGTGATGTCCACGTTGTGTGTTAGGAGTGAGATTACCTCCTCCAGCTCATGTTGCTGAGCTCCATTAATCCACAGCAGCAGAATGAGAGAGAGAAAGACAACATCTTTCACACACACAGCATAAAACCTATAACCATTAAATATCTTCTTAATTGCCCCTCTATAGTCTTTGTATGTGTGAGTATAAGTGTGTATCCAGTAATGGATTGGTGCCCTGTCCTGGGTGTATCTGCCCAGAGCCCGAAACCTTCTCCCCTGGATGTTTATAGTACATAGTTTACAGTATTTAATACTACACATATACTGTACACTGATTTTTATGGTTGCTTATTATGTGTTGTATTTTATCTGGACTGTATTTGCATTAGCTGCTGCAATACACAGCTTTCTCTTTGGGATTAATAAGGTGATCTCTCTATCTATAAGAACATGAAAACAGAGCAGGACCAATGACTGATGTACAGACAGTGTAATTGGGAATAAAAATGCCCTCATGTAGCTGGTGGAGGTTTATTGAGGATTGTTTTTTAAGAGAACATCTTAAAGTTCAATGCTGCTGATATTATTAGAGCCAGTGAGGAGAGATAAGAGGAGGAGGATGAGGACTGTTACATTTATAGCTGTGTTAATCCTGCTCTGGGGTTCAGGGCTACACACACTTACATAAATACACACGGAGGTGTGCACTCATCTCAGCACCTACCTTTCTCCTCTCTCGTTCCTCCACGTCGAAAAAGAAGCACTGAGCAAACTGAAGGGAACAAGACGGTTAATAAAATTTAATAAATTAAAAAGTGAATATTTAGTATAAATGGTAATTCCTGAATTTGGCCTCTCAAACCAGACGAATGCCTCCACGCTCAGATGTGTAACCATGTGGTTGGCATGGCAACAGCTTCGGCCTGTGACCTTAAGAAGTACTAGCACTTTTTTAATCTCCTTCCCGTTTTTACCTCACAGAACGCTGACTTTAACACACTTTCGTTCTCCGTCATTTCTGTTGTCACTTGTAAACACGTGCCAAATCATTTCGTTCTCACAGATGTAGGTTTTTTTTTTTTTTGCTGCTGATACATTTCCATTTGTTTAAATTATGAAATGGTGCCTGCCTCTGTGTTGTAGTTATCTAGCTGAGTTTGAACGCTGTCCTGGTCCCCTTGGTGGATGCTCTGGATAATGTGCTCCATATGTACAGCCATGTTACCTAAAAGTAAGAAAAATAGAGCTGTAATAACAAAAAACAATATACAACACCACTCTCTCTCTCTCTCTCTCTCTCTCTCTCTCTCTATATATATATATGGGGGCGGTACGGTGGTTTAATGGTTTAGCATGTCCGCCTCTCAGCACTAGGGATTCCCGGTTCGAATCCCCATCTGTGTGGAGTTTCCATGTTCTCCCCGTGTCCGCGTGGGTTTCCTCCGGGTTCTCCGGTTTCCTCCCACAGTCCAAAAACATGGTTCAAGTCAATTGAGTTCTCCATATAATGTGTGCATGTCTGTGTGAGTGTGTGCCCAGCGATAGATTGGCGCCCTGTCCTTGGTGTATCTACCCAGCACCCAAAACTCCCCTGGATGGGCATGGGGAACCCCCCCCTCGCAACCCTAATATAGGACAAAGCGGAATGAATGAATATGTAAATGTACACACATCAGATTATTTCTCTTCATCTTGCCCTGTCCTTAGTACCTGCCACCTTTACCCCAATCATCTGCATGTCCTTCTTTCCTCATATATATAAATTTAAAATTCCTTCTTAAACTACTATTTACAAACCTGCTTTGACCTCTCTTCCATAAAAGGGATTCTTACTCTGAATTAACACTAGAATTAATATACACTAAAACGCCACTAAAAGCAACATCAGCATATAGAAAATATACAACAGATCCATTTCTAGTCATTTTTAGAAATATAGTTTAGAATCATTTGCGGTTCCGTTATTTTCAGACTGTGAGAATGGTTCGTGCTTACCCTCTGTGTTGGTCGGAGTCCTTAGTGATATGAGTGGATGAGTTGATGTAATCTGACCATCCACGGATTAATCTCCTAATTTTCCTAATCTAATCTCCACCGATGGTCAGCTCTTTCATCAGTGATTATGCTCTGTATGGATCATCTGCATGTCTGGTATTAATTTTATTTACAGTGTCCTTGAGATCAATAAATTGTATCATTATTATTCTTATATACTTTCTTATATATCTTGTTTACTATTACTACTACTGCCAATACTAAGTACCTCCACTACTAATGACATCCATCCATCCATTATCTTCCGCTTTATCCTCTATTAGGGTCGCGGGGGGGTTCCCCATGCCCATCCAGGGGAGAACGTTTCGGGTGCTGGGCAGATACACCCAGGACAGGGGGGCAATCTATCACTGGGCACACACTCACTCACACAGACACACTCTAAATGGGGCAAATTTTTGAGAATTCAATTAACTTGATCCATGTTTTTGGACTGTGGGAGGAAACCGGAGAACCCGGAGGAAACCCACGCAGACACGGGGAGAACATGGAAACTCCACCCAGATGGGGATTCGAACCGGGAATCCCTAGTGCTGAGAGGCGAATGTGCTAACCAAATGGTGAGAGAAGAGGTCGTGTATGTCGTGAATAGTTGATCTATTCAACTGAAAAGGAAAAAGTCAAAATGAGCTTTGCCCTTCACTATCAGACACAAAAATAAATAAATGGGATAAAAGGACAGAGGAAGGTTTGATCAGGTTTAATGGGGATAATTAGCCAGAGAGGGGTGCAGATAAGGGTAATCATTTGGAATGACTGTGGCTGATTAATTGTAGGCAGTTCTTCAGTGCAGTGATGGGCCTTCACATTATATCACAGTGCCATGCAGCAGCGGACTCCAATGCATTAGTGTGAGCGAGAGTACGAGAGGGGAGGGGATTGAGATGATGATGATGATGATGATGATGAAGTTACTGTTTACTTGGTGCATGCCTCTTCATGTGTTACTTTAAATTATCCATCCGTCCATTATCTTTGGCTTTATCCTATGTTAGGATCGTGGGGGGGGGGGGGGGGGT
>JAFMOD010000052.1:801598-830035 GCA_019802435.1 Corydoras maculifer
CCCTACTATAGGATAAAGTGGAAGATAATGAGCGAATAACCCAATATAGGCCAAGGTTGGGATTCTCAAATCACGAGTCCTCTGAGGTTACCAATGGGCAAGTCCCTTAACCCTCTTTTCTCTGACACCCCCCCCCCCCAATCATTAAATCTGGACCTTTGTGAGGCGCTTTGGGTAAAAGCATCAGCAAAATAACCAAATGTCAATCTAAAAGTGAGAGGCCGTGTTTATGAGCTGTGTTATGCCCCACCTGTGCTGCTTTCTGGACGTGTGGGACGGTTCGTGTGAACCATTACGAATAAACGATTTTCATTTTGTTTCTTTTAGGATAAGCGCTTGGCAGAATCTTTTTTCGCCTCGTTTGTTCCAAGACTCTGCAAGAACTCTATAATCTGTTGGATTAGGTTTGTGCTGACTCTGGCACAGATGCCCAGGCCGTCTTCTCTTTGCACCTCTCAGAGGGCCCAGGAAACTGCCCCAAGCCCTCTTCGATCTTCACCCTCCACGTCCCCCTCATCCCCCTGTTCTCCAGCCTCGTCCCCCTCTTCTCCGTCGTCCATGTTGTTTAGGGGAATGGGCACGGGATATCATGAGAATGACAATGGTGCTCGTGCCGGGGACAACCTGGTCAGGAAAGGAAAAGGCGATGGCGTGTCGTCTACCTCATCATCTTTAGGTCCGTCATCTCGCTCCCTACCTCAGGCAACCACTTTAAATCAGACGCCACGTCCTTTGCCGTCCCTGCATCCTTATGGAGAATGCCTCAGGGCGGACGTTGGGATGGAGATCTATGACCCTTTTCAACCCACAGAAGGGGATGGAGTACCTGAAACTGCGGAGGATGAGGAAGGGGATAAGTACGACCCCTTCGAGCCCACTGGATCACCCGCATCCGATAAAGACTCCGAGGAAGAGATTGATGGTGAGCATGATAAATTGGGTAGCGTGGAAGACGAGGTAAAGGAAACCAATGACGAGAATGACGGAGAGGTCGAAGAGTCCACTGAGGCTCCTCCAGACTCGACAGACTCGGCGGATCCCCCTGCGGCCTCTGACGAATTCTCCGGCAAGTTGAATAGTATTAGGCATTTGAGGGAGCACTCTCGTGAGCGGGCAAAAGGCTTTGGAAGGGGGCGAGAGGACGAGGACTCCGAGCACTCCGAAATAGAAGAGGGCGAGATCGTTGTCGTCCGCGAGCGAATCCGGAAAAGGGAGAAGGCTATAAGACGTGAAGTTCTCCTGTCGTCCTCCAACAGCCCGTCGTTTCTGCAGGGTGGAGGGCTCAAGCCCGAAAGGATCTTGCGGGTATTGGATGGAGAAGATTTCGTCTCTGTCCGCGCTGAGGGCGAATGGGACCGCGAACCCGTGCCCCCGATTGGTGCGGGGGATCTGAGAAGGAAGCTCACCAACAGACGCAAGCAAAGGTTTCGATCTTGTCCCTCGTCAGCATCTATATCACCTCCTCCTGCTTCAGCCGCCCTTCCGCCACCGTCCCCCTCGCCTCCAGGGTCACCACCACAGTCCGTTGAGAAGGCAAGGAGCCGTAAGTCGTCCAAGAGCTCCAAAGAGAGAGACCGGCATAAGAGGAAAGCTCAGGATAAGGACAAGCGTAAGAAGAGGAAAGAGGAAAAGGTCGACCCGGATAAAGGAAGCGAGGACCGCGATCATGACCGGAGAGGAAGACGAGACGTAAAGGTAAAAGACAAAGAGAAGAGACGCAACAGCAGGAGTCACAGTCGGACAAGAAAGGGCACACACCACAGCAGTCCAGACCCTGTACCTCAAACGCACAACGCCTCACGGCATAGTCACGGGCACAGGTCCTGGTCCAGAGAAAGAGACAGGGAGAGGGAACGAGACAGGGACAGAGAACGAGAGCGGGACAGGGATAAAGAACGGGAACGAGATCGGTTCAGAGACCGGAGACGAGAAGACCGTGAAAAGGAGAAAGACACGCGAGAGACGAGGGACTCGAGAAGAAGAGAGGAGCGGAAGAGGGATCGGGATGAGGCCAGCAGGAGGTCCGTCAGCCGGGAGAGGGCCCCAGCCAAAAGGATAAGAGAGAGCAGTGAGAGGAGGGAGCGGGACCGAGAGAGAGGACGAGACCGGGGCAGGGAACGAGATGGCCGACCCGTCGTCCCTCCATCTATTCAAGATCTCAATGGCTCCGATTTCTTTGCCATCAAACGTACCATCACCGTGACCCCTGCGCCCACCACCCTGACCTCGAGCTCCCCTCCCCGGACCCGGGACCACACACGCAGCCCCACGGTGGGCTCGGACAAATCGCGCAAGCGCAAGAAGAAAAGGAGGAGACATCCCGACAACGAGGATCTACCAAACGAGGAACGCAGGAGCAGATCCCGACCCGCTTCCCTCACACCCCTGCGCTATCACGACTATGAATCGGACCACTTGATGAACCACCCCGAGCCAGACATGCTATCATTGGACGGAGAGGCACTGGACTCTGATTACCCCTCCCTCGAGGATTCCCCCTTACTTCCTCCTCCCCCCGAGCCTCATATCCCTAGCCCTAAGCCCAAGTCGCCGCCTCCTAAAAGTAGCCGTTACCATCTGCAAAAGAAGTCCAGATCCGGCCGCAAAAAAATGGGCCAGTCCGAGTCGTCCACCTCGTCATCTTCGCATCGGCCCAAGGCTGGCAAGGCCTCGCTTCTTTCCGCATCCTCGAGCAACAATGCAGCTCTTCCGCCGCCTGCCACGTCCTCTTCCACCAAAAGGGGGCGCAAGACGGGGAAGGACAAACTGAGCAAGAAAGACTCGGGCCGTTCGGGAAGGTCCAAGAAACTTGGCGGCAGGAAAACGAAATTGCAGTCCAAAGTGTCGGTGTTGGTCCGGGAGGGGGTGAGCAGCACCACGGGGAACTCCAACAAAATCGGACTTGACCTTCTGGGATCCGGTGGGCCTACTGGCCCCTCGGTGGTGGGTGGATCGATAGCCGTCGTGTTCCGTCGGGACAATGAGAGTCGGTCTCCGTTTCTCAAACCTTGCTCAGAGCCGCTGTCCCTGTCGAGTCGAAATAAAGACCCCAGTAAGACCGGAAAGCAGCGCAACTCCCTGGGGTTGCTCTCCTCCAACAACTCGACAGGGCTGAAGTCAAAGAAGGTCAAGCCGAGCTCCACGACTTCGACGTCATCGTCGGCCTCCTCGCCGACCTCCTCTTCGGTGGCCAAGCGCCGTCGCAAACCAGGAAAGAAACTTCGGGAAAAGGGGACGCCCGTGGACGTACCCGAGGGGAAAGTTGCCAACAACAGCATCTTGTGCTCCGGTTGGACCGGGGCATCTGTTGATATCCAGCCCCTCGTCGGGGTGGGTCTCAAACCGTCCAGCCCTCCACCCGCGCTCTCCGGCCCTACGCCTTCGTCGTCGTCCTCCTCCTCCTCCTCCTCGACTTCATCAACTAGTATACTCCCCCCGTCCTCGTCACCTCCACACACTCCTCCGTTGTCTCTGCCGCCCTCTAGAGACACGAGGGAATCCTCTCCCGATTCCCAGACAGTGGACAGCAGCTGCAAGACCCCAGAGCCCTCGTTCCTTTCGGAGGAGTGCCCAGCTCAGTCTCAGTCCATGCTTTTGGCACCAACAAAGTCACCCCCGAGCCCCCCACCGCAAAGAGGAGATGGGATGTCCCAGGCCGCCTCGAAGTCCCTTCCACTCGACGATCAGAAAATGTCGCCACCCTGCCCCACGTTGTCGGCCCCGGGGACAGCTTCGCTTTCTCACCCTGTTCCTCCTTCCGTGGTCGAGTCGTCTTCGTCCTCTTCGGCCTCGGTCACGTCTTCTTCGGCCAGCAAGCCACCGCCGCCACCTCCCCCGCCTGCCGCGGTACCGGCCCTGCCCTGGAGTCTACAGACCGGAGTGGACTGCACCGCTGGAGGAGTTTTAGCTCGTAAGCGTCGAATTTTATTATTAAAAAAAATTAAAAACAGCTATCGATTTGTCCCGGATGTCTGTAACATTTCAAATCTCTGTCCTATCCCAGTAACGGCTCTCCTGTTTAAGATGGAAGAAGCCAATATTGCCAGTCGAGCCAAAGCGCAGGAATTCATTCAGGCTACGAGTCAGGTGAGCGAGTCGCCATCCCCATTCGCGTCTGCCATGTGAGCGACATCCTGCGTTTATTCATTTGCCGTCCTTCGTCCGTTCTCTCTCTTATTTATCGGAACAGATCCTTACCCAGGCCAATCAGAACCAGTCCCAGACACATTCTTCGTCGGCCTCCTCTTCGCAAGTCCCGCCTCCTCCTCCCCCGCCCCCATCACACGCGACACCTTCGGGTCCGTCTCCGGCTCAGTTCATCCTTCACGGCTCCCTCCCGTTGGTCGGCTGCGGGAAAAGCCAGCCTTCCCACTTGCACACGGGACTTTCTCTGGGTGGGGGGTGCGCTCAGACGCCTCCCCTCACTTTACCCGCGGGCCTGTCGGGGGCATCGGGAGGGTCCAGCGAGACGGGATGGGAAGCTGAAAGTAAAGACCCGGACAAGGTAACGTCCTTTTTTAATCTGATGTGAGCTTTACCGCGGGCGCATGACCGGCCGAATATCTGCTGATCTGCACGCTGAGCCTCGGTCCTCACAAGGTTTCCTTTTTTTAGAAAAACAATAAAGGACCGGGTGTTTTTCCTTGCCACTGCTGCCTCGTCTTTTTGCTCTGTGGATGTTTAGTTACTACAGAAATCCTTTCCTCCAGCTTGATGCAAGCTGTAAACATTCATTATCTTCCGCTTTATCCTCTATCAGGGTCGCAGGGGGGGGGTTCCCCATGCCCATCCAGGGGAGAACGTCCCCCATGCCCATGAAGGGGAGAACATCTCAGGCGCTGGGCAGATACACCCAGGACAGGGCGCCAATCTATCACTGGGCACACACTCACTGACACAGACACACTCTGTATGGGGCAATTTGGAGAACTCCATTGACTCGATCCATGTTTTTGAACTGTGGGAGGAAACCGGAGAACCCGGAGGACACCCACGCGGACACAGGGAGAACATGGAAACTCCACCCAGATTAGGATTCGAACCGGGAATCCCCAGGGCTGAGAGGAGAACATGCGGTTCTCCGGTTTCCTCCCAAAGTCCGAAAACATGGATCAAGGTCAATTGAGTTCTCCAAATTGCCCCATATAGAGTGTGTTTGTGTGAGTGAGTGTGTGCCCAGCGATATATTGGTGTCCTGTCCTGGGTGTATCTGCCCAGCGCCCGAAACGTTCTCCCTTGGATTGGCATGGGAAACCCCCCACCCCCCCACGACCCTAATAGAGGATAAAGTGGAAGATGATGGATGGACGTCCAAGTCAGAATCTGAATCTTATATAAAGATTTTCAATGTTTTTTATTTATTTAAACTAAAGCGTCTTACATTGACATTACGGATAGAGTTTTTTGTGAATATATACATAATCTCAGTGTATTGTCTGATGTTCGTGTAAGGGGTGTGTTGTGCAGTTTGTAACACTCCACATTTATTCCCTCAGTATTTGAAAAAGCTGCACACCCAGGAGAGGGCGGTAGAGGAAGTCAAGCTGGCCATCAAGCCGTACTACCAGCGCAAAGACATCAACAAAGACGAGTATAAAGACATCCTGAGGAAAGCCGTGCACAAGGTGAGGGTTGGTGTGCTCCTCCACCTGACGCTCAACTGGTTTCACCACAAAAAAACAAAAACCCGGCGGCTTACATCTGCCCCGGTGATGTCATGCCGATCCGGGTTCACGGGGCTGTTGTTGGTGCGCGAAATGTCAATGGTTCAGAAAGCATAAACACACAGAGACAACGCTGCAACCGTATCCATGTTTACTTCAGTGGACTGTTTGATCCGGGGGGGGGGGGGTGGCTTTCTTATGACATCATGACACGTGTTAAGCACGGTGGCTTAGTGGTTTAGCATGTTCTCCTCTCAGCGCTAGGGATTCCCGGTTCGAATCCCCATCTGGTTGAAGTTTCCATGTTCTTCCCGTGTCTGCATGGGTTTCCTCCGGGTTCTCCGGTTTACTCCCACAGTCCAAAAACATGGATCAAGTCAATTGAGTTCTCCAAATTGCCCCATATAGAGTGTGTGTGAGTGTGTGCCCAGCGATAGATTGGTGTCCTGTCCTGGGTGTATCTGCCCAGCGCCTGAAACGCGCGACCCTAATAGAGGATAAAGCAGAGGATAATGGATGAATGAACTTAGTAAGAATTACTGTGATGATTTTACAGTAGGGCGGCACAGTGGCTTAGTGGTTTGGCATGTTCTCCTCTCAGTGCTATGGATTCCTGGTTCGAATCCCCTTCTGGGTGGAGTTTTCATGTTCGCCCCGTGTCCGCGTGGCTTTCCTCCGGGATCAAGCTCAATTGAGTTCTCCAAAATTGCCCCATATAGAGTGAGTGAGTGTGATCCCAGCAATAGATTGGCGCCCTGTCCTGGGTGTATTTGCCCAGCGCCCGAAACATTTTCCCCTGGATGGGCATGGGTGGAACTTGCAGTAGCCGCCAAAATGATGTCTGTAGGTCACGGAGAACTCAAGCTGTGACAATTAAGGATCGAGAATTGCCCCCCTCTGGGGCGAAGCGAGCCTCTCGGTATGATGTGATCTGCCCGTCGGACTGATTCCCGCCTCTCAAGTGCAGTTCTGTGTTTTCAGATCTGTCACAGCCGGACGGGCGAGATCAACCCGGTCAAGGTGAGCAACCTGGTCAAGCTCTACGTCCAGAGGTACAAGTACTTCAGGAAGCACGGGCGCAAGATGGACGACGAGGAGCGAGACGAGCGCGATCCCTCCGCCCTGCACTCCTCCACGTGACCGCTCTCTGCGTCGCCTGAATGCTTTTCTCTGGAGACTCTTTAAGCCCCTCCCCTTCACCTTGCACATGACCCAGGCCGTCGGAAAGGGGACCGCTGAGTGCCAGGATTTTTGGGTCGCCCGCCTGACGGGAAGTCTCTTCTCGTCCCTCTTCATCTGTCACAAAGCGCCTCCCACACACACCACCCCCGTTTGTCAGCCGAACACAGGACTAACGAATCGGGACTCCGAGTTTGCTTTTCAAATACAGAGAGCATCCAGACTCTGCAGGCCTTTTCTCTGGCTTTGGTCTCATGGACTTTCCCAGAATTCCCAACACTACACGGCTGCGCTTTGCATCGGGACGGCCACCCACGTGGCCGAGGCACGGGCAGTTAAGGGGGGGGGGGGTATTTAGCATTGAGCTAGTTGTTGGATTCCGCACGGCATCCTCGTCCCTGCTAATAAAGAGCGACGCTGACGGTGGGTCTCACTGAAGAGCCGAGTAATGTTTAATACCGCATACGGGGGGGGGGGGGTGTCCGTGTTTCGACACCTCAGTATTTTGTAGCAGGTATCAAACTCCAGGGGCAGTGACTGCTCACAGGGGTAAACCGTGCACGTTTAGAACCTCCTTGATCGACGCGTTAACCCAACGTGAGTTTACAGAGGGCAGCGCAGCAGACGGTGGTGCAGGGGCGGGGTTAATGTGATGCCTAAATAAACGAACGAAGACGGTTATTATAAGAAATATATTCAAAGCACCCAGCGATAGATTGCCCCCCCTGTCCTAGGTGTATCTGCCCAGTGCCCGAAACGTTCTCCCCTGGATGGTCATGGGGACCCCCCCCCCGCGACCCTAATAGAAGATAAAGTGGAAGATAATGGATGGATGAATATTTAAAGGACACAGGGTTTACTGTATAGCGCCCCCTGGAGCAACAAGGCTGAAGAGTCTTGCTGAAGGAGCCACATTGGTAAGTTCAGTGGACCTGGGATTGGAACCCCCAACCTTCAGATTGATAACCCAACACCCGAACCACTGAGCTGTCACACCCTCGTAATGATCCTACTCACACTGCTTACACAGTACCGGTCAAACGTTTGGACACGCCCCCTTTCTGCTTCCATGGCCTCAGTTCTTTGTAGTTCTACAGTTCCACTCTGTAGTCCATCTGTTTGTTCTACAGGACATACTGTGTACTCTGTTCTAATGCTCAGAACCCCAATAGTACCACCACAGAGCAGGGGTTATTGGGTGGGGGCATTAGTCCTATCCCAGCAGTTTCACTGAGGTGGAGAAATGAAACTCCAGCATCACTGCTGCACTAAACCCCCCCCCCCTCACCACGTCAGCGTCACTGCAGAACTGACAATAAACAATCCACCACCCAAATGATACCTGTTCTGTGATGCTCCTGAGAACCAACAGGGGGCGAACAACAACAAAGAACACCGATGGACTACAGTCTGGAATTGTAGAACTACAAAGTCCATCTGTATGGTAAGTGGAGGAAGAAGGGGGCGTGTCGGACCCAGAGTGTTGCAGTTGGGTCTACCGTAACGTGGCGCCGATCTGGTTTCCGTGGTGTGTTGTGGTCGCTCCTGCACCCGTTTCTGGCTCGGCGTTGAGGAATCCCACACTTGACCTCATCGCCGAGATCATGGACCTCGGTTCAGCGATCAGAACGTCGCTGTATCCACAGAGTTCAATCAATGTCCCACTGAAGATTTGGAAGACGGAGGGGGGGAGCGTGCTTGGAGCGCACAGGTGTACACCCGCATGCCCTTTAAAGCTGAACCCGAGTTCCCATAGCAACCGGCTGACGGTTCCGTACGGAGGAGACCGACGCCCGGCGCAGGACACCTCATCACGTGGGAGGAAAGGTTCCGTTATATAAAGAACCTTCATCTGGAGACCTGCGGTGAGGTGGAACCACCCGGACGACCATCATCACTGGAGCGACGTGAACGGGCCGGAGTGTATTTTGAAAATATAGAGTGAAGTTAAGAGGTGCAGAACGCCTCATCAGCCGTCACGTGGGACGAAAGGTTCCGTTATATAAAGAACCTTCATCTGGACACCCGCGGTGTCTGATCCGTGTAAGCTGGAGTTTGGAATTCGTTCGGTTCTAACGGACCTTCGCTTCGAGGCTGAAGCCGCTGGAAGGAGGACGTGACAAATAAAAAGGTTCAAACCATCGAGTGCTTTATTTTTATTTATATATATATATATATATATATATATATTCATTCATTCATTCATTCATTATCTTCCGCTTATCCTCTATTAGGGTCGTGGTGGGGTTCCCCATGCCCATCCAGGGGAGAACGTCTCGGGCGCTGGGCAAATAGACCCAGGACAGGGCGCCAATCCATCGCTGGGCACACACTCACTCACACAGACACACTCAAAACGGGGCAATTTTGAGAATTCAATCAACTTGATCCATGTTTTTGGACTGTGGGAGGAAACCGGAGAACCCGGAGGAAACCCACGCGGACACGGGGAGAACATGGAAACTCCACCCAGATGGGGATTCGAACCGGAAATCCCCAGCGCTGAGAGGCGAACGTGCTTAACCACTAAGCCACCGTGCCGCCTATATATATATATATATATATATATATATATATATATATATATATATATATATATATTATCGAACAGTTCCGCTCCTTAAATCTGATTGGCTGAGCCATTTGTCCAATATAACATTATTAACCCCTCTACATATTCGTATCAATGCATGATGTACAATACATTCTTCTAAATCATAAAATACAGATTAATATAAACAGCCGATTCCTGATGAGCAGTAAACCTGTATCCTGTTACTCAGCGGTCATCGTTCACTTAAAAAAACGTAACTTTATTACATTGTGAAAGACCAGATTATTAATAATTTGGCTTTAAATGATAATAATTTAAAAGACCCGCGGGGTCTGATCCGTGTAGGCTGGAGTTTGGAATTCGTTCGGTTCTAACGGACCTTCGCTCCGAGGCCGAAGCCGCTGAAAGGAGGACGTGACAAATAAAAAGGTTCAAACCATCGAGTGCTTTGTTTCTCCCCATCCACCGGAACGCCGCCTTACTGCTTTCTGTTTCTTGCAGTTGTTCTTGATTTAGATTATTTGCGAGAATAAAGTCCATAAACCTTTTTTTTATTATTTTTTTAAAACGATGTTTTATTAATTATTTATTCAGTCATTCATTCATTATCTTCCGCTTTATCCTCTATTAGGGTCGCGGTGGGGCCAATCCATCGCTGGGCACACACTCACTCACACAGACACACTCTATATGGGGCAATTTGGAGAACTCAATTGACTTGATCCATGTTTTTGGACTGTGGGAGGAAACCGGAGAACCCAGAGGAAACCCACGTGGACACGGGGAGGACATGGACACTCCACCCAGATGGGGATTCGAACCGGGAATCCCCAGCGCTGAGAGGAGAACATGCTAAACCACTAAGCCTCTGCTAAATGACTGAATGCAAATGTGAATATAGAACGACCAGCGGGTTCTTATTGTAACCCACACCCATCAAACACCTGCAGCATGAATTAGAACAGCGATTGTGAGCCAGCCCCTGAAACGTCCACGACCCGAGCAGATGATTAAGCTACAGATGACGTACGGATGGACAGTTTAAAGACTACAGAGACCTTTTTAAGTCTCAGGTGCCGTGAGAGTAAATACTTTATTTTCCAGCCTTATAATTAATAACGGGCGGCACGGTGGCTGAGTGGTTTAGCACGTTCTCCTCTCAGCACTAGGGATTCCCGCTTCCAATCGCCATCTGGGTGGAGTTTCCATGTTCTCCCCGTGTCTGCGTGGGTTTCCTCCGGGTCCTCCGGTTTCCTCCCACAGTCCAAAAACATGGATCAAGTCAATTGAGTTCTCCAAATTGCCCCATATAGAGTATGTTTGTGTGAGTGAGTGTGTGTCCAGCGATCGATTGGCATCCTGTCCTGGGTGTATCTGCCCAGCGCCCGAGACGTTCTCCCCTGGATGGGCATAGGAACCCCCCCCCCCCGCAACTCTACTAGAGGATACAGCAGGAGATGATGGATGGATGGGCTTGTGTACAAATGAGAACATCACAAGTCAGAAGTTACGAAGGAAACCAGCTACAAATTTTAAATGATCAAGCCTGATTGTTATGTGATGCTGCACCCCCCCCCCTCTTTTTTTTTTTCTTTTACAAAAGGTGTTGGGAAAAACGAAGATGGTTCCACCGTTTTGCAGTGGGGAACACCACGGATTGATGATTGGCCCCTCGGTGAGGTGGAACCACCCGGCGACCATCATCACTGGAGTGACGTGAACGAGCCGGAGTGTATTTTGAAAATATAGAGTGAAGTTAAGCCGAGGAAGATCCAGAAATGGTCCTGTTCTAGTCTTTGCTCTGAGTCTTGAGCTTTCACAGCAGGACAGGAAAAGAGCTTTTTCTCAAACTCTTGCCATTAACGTCCAAATGTCTGGAATGTCTTTGTCCTCAGTTACAGAAACAAACCCACCGGGCGACACCCAAACCACGAAGAACCCGAGGGTTATCCACTTTTGCCCTCGTGTGCATGTCGATCTCTAGGAAACCTGACGTTATGGGAAACGTCCTCTGTGTTTGTCTCAACCCTTTAACTCCAGATTAATCATGCTGTTCACAGAAGACAGGAAGCGCCCCGCCATGGTCCCTTCCAAAACCATTTCCTGTCTTGTTTTTTTTTTAGCCATCTGGTTATCTTTGAATGTTTTAACCGCTTCACGAGAAACCGAACGCCGTTACGGCATGCAAAGCCACCCGGCTGGTCCAACAGGCTGCAGGTTCCAGACAAAGATTACACCTGTGGTCGTTTACAGAATGGGACACACCTGCTTTTGCTTTTGTTACTGAGAATAAGAAAAAAAAAAAAAACTTAACACAAGATTTTTCAGAAATGGTTGAGAGGCCGAGGATTCCACCTGCAGAGAAAAGCCACTAAGCTATAGTTGTACAATACCAACATATATATATATATTCATTCATTCATTATCTTCCGCTTTATCCTCTATTAGGGTCGTGGGGGGGGCAGATACACCCAGGACAGGGCGCCAATCCTTTGCAGGGCACACACAAACACACTCCATAGGGGAAATTTGGAGAACCCAATTCACTTGATCCACATGACATATGGGAGGAAACTGGAGAACCAGGCGGAAACCCACGGGGACACGGGGAGAATATGGAAACTTCACCCAGATGGGGATTCAAACCGGGAATCTCTAGTGCTGAGAGGAGAACATGCTAAACCACTAAGCCACCGTGCCACCCTATATACTGTATATATATATATATATATATATGTATATATCTTAAAAAGTTCCGCTCCTTAAATCTGATTGGCTGAGCCATTTGTCATTATAACATTATTGTCAATGACACACCCCCTCTGGGGCTTCATATTCTTATCAATGCGTGATATACAATACATTCTTCTAAATCATAAAATACAGATTAATATAAACAGTCAGCCGATTCCTGATGAGCATTAAACCTGTATCCTGTTACTCAGCGGTCATTGTTCACTTAAAAAAATTAACTTTATTACATTGCGAAAGACCAGATTATTAATAATTTGGCTTTAAATAATAAAAATAAAAATCGTGTAATGGGAGAAAAGCGGAGTGTCTTCAGGGAACCTCATCCAGTGATGGAACGCGCCAACAAAGAGAACCTTTATCCAAACCCAGAACCTTCTTATGATTACGTTAGAGTGTTAACCACAGCATCACTGTCATAACACACACACACACACACACAGACACACACACACACAGAGACATGGTGTGTGAATGCAGTAACAGCGCTTTAGTGAATTCACATGGTTTGGCGGTGATGTAACGAACAGCGTCTGCTGCGTCAGGACAATCGAATCCGTTTTCTCATGACTGTTCAGTAATAAAGTCTTTCGAAGAGCAGCTTTCCTCCTGGGACTCCACCGGGAGAATGTTTCACTCACCACATGGGGCAATTTACAGCAGCCAATTTACCTTGAATATATGTTTATATAGAGAGTGTGTCTGTGTGACTGATTGTGTGCCCAGCGATAGATTGGCACCCTTTTCCCGGGTGTGCCCAGTTCCCTGGATGGGCATGGGGAACTCCCCCCGCCCCCCTCCATGGGCATGGGGATTCCCCCCCATGGACGGATGGACGAAGCGTGTTGTAATATTTTGTCCATGTGTTCTGATCACTTCGGAGCCGCACCTGTTCTTCCCATGCTCGTGCACCTGGCAGTGGGCGTGGCTTCGCGACGCCGCTCACCTGTCGGGTTGGTTTTGACGGAAATGCGTCAGGCAGGTGAGTGTGCGCGCGGCGCGTGGGCGGAGCCTTGTGTTTCCCCTCGAGGGGAGGGGGGGGGCAGTTTGTGGACGGGGCAGGGCGCCTCCGAGGAAGGAGCTCCACACCCCGGACTCTGCTGGGGCAGGACGCGGGGCAGGACGCGGATCAGGACACGGGGCAGGACGCGGATCAGGACGCGGGGCAGGACACGGGGCAGGACACGGGGCAGGATGGCTCTGCAGGAGAGAGACAGCAGCGCGGACACAGGCGGGAAGAGTGAGAAAAACCTGGTGAGTCTCGACGGCGGAGTCTCTTTATTCTAAAGATAAAACATCTGTATTCATTTCTCTCAGCTCTACAAACAGAAACTTACTGTAATGCAGATGCTGGAGCTGCGACTTATAAAAAGACTTGATATTTAATGAGTTCTTTATGATTTATGACTTTTTAAACCTGTAAGATTTCCTATCTGATCCGAGACCATCAGACCCTCAGACCATAAGACCTCCCTGCTGACAGAACCCAGAACAACCCAGAATATTATAAAAATCTGCAGAATAATACTCACTATAATACTCACTATAATACTCACTTTAATACTCACTATAATACTCACTATAATACTCACTATAATACTCACTATAATACTCACTTTAATACTCAGTTTAATACTCACTATAATACTCACTTAATACTCACTATAATACTTACTATAATACTCAGTTTAATACTCACTATAATACTCACTATAATACTTACTATAATACTCACTATAATACTCAGTTTAATACTCACTATAATACTCACTATAATACTCACTTTAATACTCAGTTTAATACTCACTTTAATACTCAGCTTAATACTCACTATAATACTCAGTTTAATACTCACTTAATACTCACTATAATACTCACTTAATACTCACTATAATACTCACTTAATACTCACTATAATACTTACTATAATACTCACTTTAATACTCAGCTTAATACTCACTTTAATACTCAGCTTAATACTCACTATAATACTCAGTTTAATACTCACTATAATACTTATGATAAGTTTAATACTTATGATAGTGTGCGTATGACACTCCTAAAATGTGTAAAATACTTTAAAGTTTATAAAAAATAAATAAATAAAAAAAAAATAAAAAAAGCTTCAGTGTTTTATAAATGTGTTTGAATGTTGTCATTGGCCTGAAAAGACCTTTTTAAAAAGTGAGCGTGAGCTTCCTGAATTCACATGGTCAGTGATTCAGAGTGAACTCATTAAAATGAAGTCATCTCATTACATTTACATTTACATTTTGGTCATTTAGCAGATGCTTTTATCCAAAGCGACTTACAAGGTGAGCACAGGGTTAATTACAACATCCCCAACCTTCAGATGGGCAGCCCAACGCCCCAACCACTGAGCTACCGAGCCCATCTCATTATCTTCCACTCACTCCTCTTTTAGTTTCAGGAGGGTTCCCAGAATGTAAATGTGCAGTGCATGTTAGGGGTAGATACACAACTATGTCACTTACCATATAGATGGACTTTGTAGTTCTATAATTGCAGACTGTAGTCCATCTGTGTTCTTTGTTGTTGTTAGTCCCCTGTTGGTTCTCAGGAGCATCACAGAACAGGTATCATTTGGGTGGTGGATTGTTTATGGTCAGTTCTGCAGTGACACTGATGTGGTGAGGGGGAGGGGGTTTCATTGTAGTTTCATTTCTCACCTCAGTGAAACTGCTGAGATAGGAATAATGCCCCACCCAATAACCCCTGCTCTGTGGTGGTACTATTGGGGTTCTGAGCATTAGAACAGAGTACACAGTATGTACTGTAGAACACAAACAGATGGACTACAGAGTGGAACTGTAGAACTACAAAGTCCATCTGTACAGGACGTAGAACTGAGGACATGGACTGATTAGTGATTTGGTGTTGAACTGTTGCCCAGACAGCAGTCTGCTCCCTTATTGCTGTTGTTCGAGCCCCAAGGCTGTAATTACAAACCTCAGTCATTCAGGTTTATGAACCGTCAGTAAACAGGACGTACTGATGCTGTACGTCTGCTTCGCTTCAGCAGCATGCATCATAAATATATAATCCACCCCTGCTTCAGAGGTTTCCACTTATTTTGCGTAAAGGCAAAATACAGACAGTTTAAAATGTCCCTGTTATTATTATTATTATTATTATTATTATTATTAATTATTCATTCATTATCTCCCGCATTATCCTCTATTAGGGTCGCGGTGGGGTTCCCCATGCCCATCCAGGGGAGAACATTTTGGGTGCTGGGCAGATAGACCCAGGACAGGGCGCCAATCCATCGCTGGGTACACACTCACTCACACAGACACACTCTATATGGGGCAATTTGGAGAACATAATTGACTTGATCCATGTTTTTGGACTGTGGGAGGAAACTGGAGAACCCAGAGGAAACCCACGCAGACACGGGGAGAACATGAAAACTCCACCCAGATGGGGATTCGAACCAGGAATCCCTAGCGCTAAGAGGCGAATGTGCTAACCACTAAGCCACTGTGCCGCTATTATTATTATTATTATTATTATTATTATTATTATTATTATCATTATTATTATTATGGGGCTTAGTGGTTTGTGGTTTGGTACATTTGTCTCTCAGCACTAGGGATTCCAGGTTCGAATCCCCATCTGGGTGGAGTTTCCATGTTCTCCCCGTGGGTTTCCTCCGGGTTCTCCGGTTTCCTCCTAAAATCCAAAAACATGGATTGAGGTCAATTGAATTCTCCAAATTGCCCCATATAGAGTGTGTTTGTGTGAGTGAGTGTGTGCCCAGCGATAGATTGGCGCCTTGTCCTGGGTGTATCTGCCCAGCGCCCGAGACGTTCTCCCCTGGATGGCCATGGGGAACCCCCCCAACCCTAATAGAGGATGAAGCGGGAGATAATGGATGGATTATTATTATTATTATTGTAGTTGTTGTTGTTATTATTATTATTATTATTATTGTCCTGGTATTTTCGAGCATGTAGACCGTGTCTGTAGTTTTTATTCAAGCGTGTGCATTGAACTGTCAGCATATTTGTATTTGGGATATCAGATTATACTAATTAACCACAACCTTAAAAAAGATTGTTTTTTGACCTCAGGTTCATACCTGAGATGATATTAAAATGTAAGCAGATGCTTCCTGCTTCATTGCTATGGTTACAGTGTATTGGAGACATGGAGTAGGAAAGCCCAGTGGGATGTAGAATACTGAAACGAAACAGCAGATTCTTCTTCTTTCTGCGTTACGATGTCACTGCAGTTCGTTTTGATAGCTTTGTTATGTTTTCTCCTTTGCACACTGGTTTCGTAAAAGGCGTGGGTCTCACGTGCTGCCTAACGTGTTCCAACACATGCTGTCAGTACCTCGTGCTTACAAGCGTTCTTGTAAAGTTTGTTTGTGGTAAACTTAATGGCATGAAATGTTAAGCTCCATGGCGTTTATTAACCCCCGATATCACTGTCAATCTCACATCCACCGCCGTAAAGTCCATCCATCCAACCATTATCTTTATCCTCTATTAGGGTCGTGGGGGGGTTCCCCATGCCCATCCAGGGGAGAACGATTTGGGTGCTAGGCCGATACACCCAGGACAGGGGGGCAATCTACACACACACTCTATATGGGGAAATTCAGAGCAGTCAATTCACCTTGAATCCATGTTTTTGGACCGTTGGAGCAAACCGGGAAACCCACGTGGGACACGGGGAGAACACGGAAACTCGACTCGGATCAGAATTTGAAATTTATTTAAGTCAAATTTTAAGTTTTGAACATAAACTACTTCAAACCATGGAGTGTTTCTGTGCTCGCCCGACGTTATGTATAAACCTAAAATACTACTGTATCAGGGTGGAACTGCATCCTCACAACAACCCCCCACCCCTCACAAGCTTGTATGATTTATTCATAAATATAAATTCTGAGAATATAAATTCTGAAAATTCTTCCTGTTGGATGAAATGGTCTTTCTTCATTTGAAATCCCACGATGGACTCGGTGAACACGAGCAGCTCTGTAAACGGTGACCGCAGCTGATAATCTCTGAACAGCTGTGTGTAATCTGTAATTTAATTTGCTGTGTGTTAGAAATCCAGCTGTTTTGCCCTCCGGTGATCTTGGTTCAGAGGAAGACAAAATAAACCTGTTTAATTTCACTAAAGTCTGTTTATCAGTCGCTCTGTCTGACTTCCAATTTCCTTTAAGAATGCCAGTCAGTCATTCTGCCAAAGTACAGTAGAGTACAGTAGAGTATAATACAGTAGAGTATAATACAGTACAGTAGAGTATGATACAGTATAATACAGTACAGTACAGTAGAGTATGATACAGTATAATACAGTAGAGTATAAAACAGTATAATTCAGTACAGTATAATACAATACAGTATAATACAGTACAGTATAATACAGTACAGTAGAGTATGATACAGTATAATACAGTAGAGTATAAAACAGTACAGTAGAGTATGATACAGTATAATACAGTAGAGTATAAAACAGTATAATTCAGTACAGTATAATACAATACAGTATAATACAGTACAGTATAATACAGTACAGTAGAGTATGATACAGTATAATACAGTAGAGTATAAAACAGTACAGTAGAGTATGATACAGTATAATACAGTACAGTACAGTAGAGTATGATACAGTATAATACAGTAGAGTATAAAACAGTATAATTCAGTACAGTATAATACAGTACAGTATAATACAGTACAGTATAATACAGTACAGTAGAGTATGATACAGTATAATACAGTACAGTACAGTAGAGTATGATACAGTATAATACAGTAGAGTATAAAACAGTATAATTCAGTACAGTATAATACAATACAGTATAATACAATACAGTATAATACAGTACAGTATAATACAGTACAGTAGAGTATGATACAGTATAATACAGTAGAGTATAAAACAGTATAATTCAGTACAGTATAATACAATACAGTATAATACAATACAGTATAATACAGTAGAGTATAATACAGTAGAGTATAATACAGTAGAGTATGATACAGTACAGTATAATTCAGTACAGTATAATAGAGTATAATACAGTACAGTATAATACAGTACAGTATAATACAGTAGAGTTTAAAACAGTATAATACAGTATAATATAGTACAGTATAATATAGTACAGTATAATATAGTACAGTATAATACAGTACAGTATAATTCAGTACAGTATAATACAGTAGAGTTTAAAACAGTATAATACAGTAGAGTATAATATAGTACAGTATAATACAATACAGTATAATACAGTACAGTATAATTCAGTACAGTATAATTCAGTACAGTATAATACAGTAGAGTTTAAAACAGTATAATACAGTAGAGTATAAAACAGTATAATACAGTAAGAGTAGAGTATAATTCAGTACAGTATAATTCAGTACAGTATAATTTAGTACAGTATAATACAATACAGTATAATACAGTAGAGTATAATAGAGTACAGTATAATTCAGTACAGTATAATACAGTAGAGTTTAAAACAGTATAATACAGTAAGAGTAGAGTATAATTAAGTACAGTATAATTCAGTACAGTATAATTCAGTACAGTATAATACAATACAGTATAATACAGTAGAGTATAATAGAGTACAGTATAATTCAGTACAGTATAATACAGTAGAGTTTAAAACAGTATAATACAGTAAGAGTAGAGTATAATTAAGTACAGTATAATTAAGTACAGTATAATTCAGTACAGTATAATACAGTACAGTATAATACAGTACAGTATAATACAGTATAATACAGTAAGAGTAGAGTATAATGCCAAAGAGCTTCACAACTGTTGTCGAGCTCTATTCATTATTCTGAAGTATGTTTTCTCAAACCTGCCTGACGTCCCGTTTCCGAGTCAGAGGAGGATTGTTCTTTACACACTGCACATTTTACACAATGTAACTTTGAACTTGAACCCTTTAGAGAGAGAATGGGTTTTCAACCTGTCTGCACCACTGCTATAGACCACATGTAAAGGGAGAACAAAGCACCTGAATTGCCTAACCTGCTGTCATGCAGTGGGGCAATTACCATGGGGCTGGGACTATTGGTCTATATTGTGTGACCCACGGTGAATAAGTGTTTGAGGTTATGAATTGTGAAACGCTAAAGTGGAGGGTAAAACCACGATTGATGTCCTTTTTACAGAATTGAGCTCTAAAGCAAAGATTTATTTTAGATTTCATTATGTGATGTTGACTTTCAGTTCTGTTAAGTTTTCATCTCATCTACTTAACCTATACAAGGGTCACGGGGTGGGGGTGGGTGGTGGGGGGTTCCCATCCCATTCCATCCCATCCAGTGGAGCCAATCCATTGCTGGGCGCACACACACACACACACACACACTCACACAGACAATCACACAGACAATCACACATATACTATCTGGGGTGATTTAGGTGGGGCAATTTAAAGCAGCTAATTTAACAGCAGTCCATGGTTTTGGATTGTGGGAGCACACCGGCGAACCCGGAGGAAACCAGAGAACCTGGACATGGGGAGAACATGGAATCTCCACCCATATGGGGATTTGAACCTGGACCCCCAGCACTGAGAGGTGGACACGCTGACCACTACGCCACCATGCCGTCTGTTGTGCTAAATTTTATAATTGAAAATTGTATTTTTAGGATTTGACTCTTAACCTGTAGAGACATGGCGTGTAACCTGGCCTGTAATTCCGCGGCTCCGGCCGTGTTTACCCTCTGGAGGCCGTTTCTGAGAAGGGCGTGCCGTAATGCTCGAGCGATTCTCAAGCGCTTTTTCTTTTCTTTTTCTCAGAGCTGGATTCCAAGGCTGATAAGGAAGAAAACGTGCTCGTCGTTCGTGGAGGATCCCGTCAGGTACGACGCCCCACTGCTCTGACGTGCCGCGGCTCGTTCGGGCATCTCGGGTGTTGGCCTCCTGATTCGCAGTGTGAAGAGCCTGAGCTCAGATTTTATTAAGAGCGGACGATAATGGCTTTGTTTTTACTCCGTAGCATCTCTGTAGTTCCAGTGAAGTGGAAAAGTGGAAACATGCGTCATACTCCATTGTAACCCTCGACCTAAAATGGGAACCAGTTAGAGACGCTTCCTGTTCGCATCATTGCAAATGCAAATCTGCTCTCCGTTTAATTTACATTTACATTTACATTTGGTCATTTATTTATTTTTATTTATTTATATTTTATATTTTATTTATTTATATTTTTTTATTTATATTTTTTTATTTATTTATCCAAAGCGACTTACAAGGTGAGCACAGGGTTCATCACAACATCTCTGCAGCAACGAGGGTTAAGGGTCTTGCTGAAAGAGCCACATTGGTAACTTCAGTGGACCTGGGATTTGAACCTCCAACCTTCAGATTGACAACCCAACACCCCGACCACTGAGCTACTAGGCTCTTGCCCTGGCTCTGAAATAACGGAGCTTTAAACTGAACATGGATCCTGAGACCAACATCAAAAAAATAAATAAAAAATCAAATAAAGGATTAGTGGTTGAGCATGTTCTCCTCTCAGAGCTAGGGATTCCCGGTTCAAATCCCAATCTGGGTGGAGTTGCCATGTTCTCTCCGTGTCTGCATGGGTTTCCTCTGGGTTGAGGGCACGGTAGCTCAGTGGTTAGGGCGTTGGGCTATCAATATGAAAGTTGGGGGTTCAAATCCCAGGTCCACTAAAGTTACCAGTGTGGTTCCTTGAGCGAGACCCTTAACCCTCATTGCTCCAGGGTTGTTGTGATGAACCCTGTGCTCACCTTGTAAGTTGCTTTGGATAAAAGTATCTGCTAAATGATCAAATGCAAATGTAATGTAATGTTCTCCAGTTTCAAGGTCAATTGATTCAAGGTCAATTGAATTCTCCAAATTGCCCCATATAGAGTGTGTGTGTGAGTGAGTGTGTACTCAGGGATGAATTGCCCCCCTGTCCTGGGTGTATCCGCCCAGCGCCCGAAACGTTTTCCCCTGGATGAGCATGGGAAATCTACCCCCCCCCCCCCACCGAGCCTAATAGAGGAAGACAATGCAGGGATGGTTATTGCAATGTAATGAGGTTATTTCTTTATGTGTGATTTTTTTAATTTTTTTAATCTGTGATTTAATGGCTTTTTATACTGGATTTCAACGCAATAAGATGTTTAATAAGGAGCATTCCTCAAGGCTTCGGAGTGAAAACCACGGCACGCCACATCTGAAATTCTGTAAAAACTAAAACTAAAGGGCTGAATCTGAGCGACGTAGGGTACAGTTTTTATTTCGGGCCATAAGACTTCCCTCTCTGTCTGCAGCAATGGGGAAAAGTGTCAGTGTGGAGGGTCTCGAAGTCTCCACAACGCGAAAGCATTTGGCGACCATTTCTCAGCCGCCATGGTCGGCCAATGGGATCCATCCACACACACGTCCGAGTATCCGACCGATGCGTTCGGGGAGTTCAGGATCACCGGAGGAAGTTGCAGACACATTCCTGTGAGTTACAGACTGACGTTTTTTTTATTTCATTAATTTTTTGGTTTGGTGTCAGCCTTGGACATTTAACCCTCACCCTCGACGTCTGTTGTTCTGCTTCGTCAGTTTGTGCGTCTGTCCAGCGAAACGCCGCCTCAGTTCATCTACAACCTGCTGACTGTGGGGTGGAAGCTGCCCATCCCCAACCTGGTGGTCTCACTGGTGGGGGGAACAGGCCAGGAGATGGTCAAGAGCTGGGTCCGAGAGGTGCTCAGACAGGGCCTGGTACGAGCTGCTCTGGGTACAGGTGAGACATAAAATGGGAGTTCATTTGAAATTTGCAGGAGACTGTAGAGTTCCTTCACCAAAAAATCATTAAATGATCTTTATTGGGCCGCTCATGAGTGAGGTCAAAGGGTACGAGGTAAAGCTTTCATCCTCTTGATCCTCTACTAATCTCTATATGGGGCAATTTGGAGAATTCAATTGACCTTGATCCATGTTTTTGGACTGTGGGAGGAAACCGGAGAACCCGGAGGAAACCCACGCGGACACGGGGAGAACATGGAAACTCCACTCAGATGGGGATTCGAACCGAGAATCCCTAGAGCTGCGAGGTGAACATGCGAAATACTAAGCCCCCGTGCCGCCCTGCCCCTATGCCCATCTAGGGGATAACGTTTCAGGTGGATACATCCAGGACAGGGTATAGGGGCAGGGCGGCACGGTGGCGTAGTGGTTTAGCATGTTCTCCTCTCAGCTCTAGGGATTCTCGGTTCGAATCCCCATCTGGGTGGAGTTTCCATGTTCTCCCCGTGTCCGCGTGGGTTTCCTCCGGGTTCTCCGGTTTCCTCCCACAGTCCAAAAACATGGATCAAGGTCAATTAAATTCTCCAAATTGCCCCATATAGAGTGTGTGTGTGTGAGTGTGTGCCCAGCGATAGATTGCCCCCCTGTCCTGGGTGTATCTGCCCAGCGCCCGAAACATTCTCCCCTGGATGGGCATGGGGTCCCCCCCCCCCCACGACCCTAGAGGATAAAGCAGAAGATGATGGATGGATGGGGCAATTCACCTTGAATCCATGTTTTTGGACTGTGAGAAGAAATTTGGAAGGAACTCAGAGGGACACTGTGAGAACATGAGAACTCCCCAGATCAGGATTCGAACCTGGATTCCCGGCTCTGAGAGGCGCGGCGAGGGTCTGGTGCAGGTCTGGGCCCGTTGCTGCTTTGCCTCGTTGTGATTACTAGTTTTGTGTGTGTGTGTGTGTTTCAGGTGCCTGGATCGTGACGAACGGTCTGAGGGAAGGCGTGGGGCGCTGCATCGGCGAGGCAGTGAGGGACCACGGCGCTGCCGCCACGTCGCGGTCCAAAGTGGTTGCTCTGGGCGTGGCTCCCTGGGGCCTGGTGGAAAACCATCAGCAGCTCGTCAACCCAGAGGTGGAGTTGTCACCTTAACCGTGTTCAGTCATGTGTTTCCCATAATGCCACATTCCACCAACTGCAGTTCTCGTAACGTACACATCGACACCTGCTGCCCAAAATGTATTCCTTCAGAGTCTGAGTTTGGACACGCCCACTTTCTGCTCCACTTATCCATGTCCATGTTCTCAGTTTCACGTCCTGTAAAGATGGACGTTGTAGTTCTACGATTCCAGACTGTAGTCCATCTGTTCGTGGACTCCTATCCCGGCAGTGATGTCTTTAAATTAAACTTATTAATACATTTTATTTACATAGTGCTTTTAGGGACCTCAATGATGCTTTACAAAACAAAGAAAACATTCATTCATCCATTATCGTCCGCTTTATCCTCTATTAGGGTCACGGGGGGGGGGGGGTTCCCCATGGTCATCCAGGTGAGAACGTCTCGGGCGCCGGGCAGATACACCCAGGACAGGGTGCCAACCTATCGCTGGGCACACACTCACTTACACAGACACACTCTATATGGGGCAATTTGGAGAATTCAATTGACTTGATCCATGTTTTTTGGACTGTGAGAGGAAACCGGAGAACCCGGAGGAAACCCACGCGGACACGGGGAGAACACGGAAACTCCACCCAGATTGGGATTCGAACTGGGAATCCCTAGTGCTGAGAGGAGAACATGCTAAACCACTAAGCCACCGTGCCGCCAACAAATAAAACAGAATAACATTAAAACCGTAGAAACAGTAAAACTTTTGGAACATTAATGCGGTTTTAAAAATAAGAAAAAGCTAAATTAAAATGCAGAAACATCAGATTAGAGGCACAAGCTTAGATAACAGCTGCGTCGGGAGTAGAACCTGTTAAAAACGTACAAACCCTCAACTGCATTATTCATAATCATAATTAATCATAATACCCGCTTTTAAACGGCCCCGTCTGAAACGCTACACAATGTCACCTCCTGTCTTTGGTTCTTTTTCAGGGCAGTTTTCCGGCGCGGTACACGCCTCAGAACACGTCGCAGGACTCGCGCTATCTGGACGGTAACTATCAGGCTTTCCTGCTGGTGGACGACGGTACTACAGGCCTCAGGGGCGGCGAGGCCAGCCTCCTGATCAACCTGGAGAACTTCATAACCAAACAGCGTACAGGAATCCATGGTGAGAAATCTGACATTTACATTTACGTTTAGTCGTTTATCCAAAGCGACTTACAAATGAGAACATCACAAGTCAGTAGTTAAGCTTATGAAGCTTATAGTATCTTTAATATCTCTTTATTGTTTTGTTGTCAGTCCTCACAACCTCACAAATGTCGACAAAATCGATGTTTTTGACCTTCTTCTTCTTCTTCTTCTTCTTCTTCTTATTATTATTATTATTATTATTATTATTATTATTACTGTTACTTCTATTATATTTATTATTATTATTGTTATTATATTTATTATTATTTTTATTATTATTATTGTTACTACTATTATATTTATTATTATTGTTGTTATTATATTTATTATTATATTTATTATTGTTGTTGTTATTATTATTATTATTAATAATAATAATAATAATCACCATTATCTTTTTTGTAATTGTATTATTATTATTATGATTATTAATAATTAATATTAGTATTAATATTACTATTATTATTATTATTATATTTATTATTATATTATTTTTATTGTTATTATTATTATTATTATTATTATTATTATTATTATTATTATATTATATATATATATATTTTTTTTCTTCTTCTTCTTCTTCTTCTTCTTCTTCTTATTATTATTATTATTATTGTTATTGTTATTATTATTATTAATAATATCATTATCTTATGTATTATTATTATTATTATTATTGTTGTTGTTGTTGTTGTTGTTGTTGTTATTATTATTATTAATACAACACTCAACGCTAACGCTGCTAGGTAAATATTAGAATGTGACCTTTTTTCAGGCTGTGTATTATTATAATAAAATTATATACTTTAAATACAATGGCGTTCAGCACGACTGATCAGCTGAAAAGAAATGGCTCAGTCACTTCCTCCAGGTCTCTGATTGGAGTCCGAGATAAACGTGAAGCACGAACGACAACATCGGGTGGGTTTGGCAGCCGGGGGCCGACATGAGGACGTCCCCCGCCGTCGGTGAAGCCTGCAGCCCTCAGGAGAAAAAGGAAACCTGAGGAATGTGAATGATGTGACGGTGCGAGACCCGGAAATGACCCCCCCTCCCCCCAACAAACAGGAGCCAATCAGCCTCAAAGCTTTCTGTGACTCCCTATTTACTGTGTTATGGGTCATTATGCAAATTAAAGGAGTTTCTGAGTCAAGAGGAAAACCGACGCCTACTTTTAATCTCATTAACTCATTAACGAGTAAATATCTCATTCAGAACCTGTTTCCTCCTTCTCTCCAGGTAGCGGCAGCATCGAGATCCCGGTTCTGTGCATGCTGATTTCTGGAGATGCTTCTGTGCTTAAGGTGTGTTGAACTTTAGTACTTTACATCTTGCCCACAATGCACTGGTTCATCCATCCAAGAACCAGTGGGGGGGTTCCCCATGCCCATCCAGAGGAGAACGTTTCGGGTGCTGGGCAGATACACCCAGCACAGGACGCCAATCTAACACTGGGCACATACTCACTTACACAAACACACTCTATATGGGGCAATTTGGAGAATTCAATTGACTTGATCCATGTTTTTGGACTGTGGGAGGAAACCGGAGAACCCAAAGGAAACCCATGCGGACACGGCGAGAACATGGAAACTCCACCCAGATGGGGATTCGAACCGGGAATCCCTAGCGCTGAGAGGAGAACATGCTAAACCACTAAGCCACCGTGCCACCCGTGCCCTGATTCAGTTTAATATAGTAATTAAACACACTGATGGAAATTCAGTCGAGACCTAATTTTTGGGTAAAAAGCCACAAAATTTTTGTGGTTAGCATGTTCTCCTCTCAGCACTAGGAATTCCCAGTTCGAATCCCAATCTGGCTGGAGTTTGCTTGTTCTCCCCGTGTCCGCATGGGTTTCCTCAGGGTTCTCCGGTTACCTCCCACAGTCCTAAAACATGGATCAAGTCAATTGAATTCTCCAAATTGCCCCCTATAGAGTGTGTTTGTGTAAGTGAGTGTGTGCCCAGTGTTAGATTGGCGTCCTGTCCTGGGGGTATCTGCCCAGCACCCGAAACGTTCTCTCCTCGATGGGAACCCCCCCCCCCCCTGCGACCCTAATAGAGGATAAAGCGGAAGATGATGGATAATGAATGGATGGAAGCCGAAATTAAATCTCTTTCTCTCCTAAATCTCACTGTGTTTAGAGAATGGACGAGTCGCTGAAGAAGTCGACACCCTGGCTGGTGCTGAATGATTCGGGTTCCGCGGCCGATCTGATCGCAGAGCTGCTGAGCGAACTGAGCCTCTGTGCCACCGCCGTGGAAGGAGAGGGCAAAGAAAGTTCCCACCCCGAATTTAAGGAAAGAGCCAAGGAGATCATTAAGAAACATTTCCCCGCCGAAAAAAACCTGGACAAGCTTGTGGAGCAGGTGAGGACGCTGGGTGTGGGGTGTGTGGGGTGTGTGGGGGTGGGGGGGTGCGAGAGTGTGCTGTTTTCTGTTTACGTTCCCTGTTTATGTTATTTGTGCCTTATTTCTTTTATAAAACGGATTCATAAATGTTTTTATTAAAAACAAAATGATTAATAACCTGGCCTTTAATGACGTGATCCAGTTCAATTAACGTTTATCGCTGAGTAACAGGATAACCATTTTTCAAACAATAAAAAAAATGACAGAAGACAATTGGAAAACAACAGCCTGAACACGTTATTGTTAATAATGTCACAGCAGGACAGTTCAGACAGTTTTTGGACGTGCGGTGTGTGTTTATAAACTCTCTCTCTGTCCCTCTCTCTCTCTCTCTCTCTCTCTCTCTCTCTCCCAATAGGCCGTCAGCATCTACCACAATCGAGCACTAATTACAGTCTTTGAAGGACAACAGGACGGTCCAGATGATTTTGATACAGTCATATTAAAGGCCCTTGTAAGAGGTGAGGGCCCCTGTTTATCTGCTCCTATCATCTTGTATTCTACAGGTTCCTACATCTTCAGCACTGAGCAGCACACAGATGATTAAATACATCATCATCATCATCATCATCATCATCATTTACTGAGGCAGTACAGCAGAGACCCTTAACCCTCACTGCTTCAGGACGGCTGTATCATGATTGTTCTGACCCCTTTCCAAGTTGGGATACTTGAAAGTCCATCCATCCATCCATTATCTACCGCTTTATCCTCTATTAGGGTCGTGGTGGGGTTCCCCATGCCCATCCAGGGGAGAACCTTTCGGGCGCTGGGCAGATAGACCCAGGACAGGACGCCAAACTATCACTGGGCACACACTCACTCACACAGACACACTCTATATGGGGCAATTTGGAGAACTCAATTGACTTAATCCATGTTTTCGGACTGTGGGAGGAAACCAGGGAACCCGGAGGAAACCCACGCGAACACAGGGCGAACATGGAAACTCCACCCAGATTGGGATTCAAACCGGGAATCCCTAGAGCTGAGAGAAGCGCTTTCATGGTTTTTCTGTTTTGCAGCCAGTAAACATTCAGGCAGTAGTTCCAGTGAGTACATAGACGAGCTGAACTTGGCTGTGGCCTGGAACAGAGTCGACATTGCTAAAAGCGAGCTGTTCAATGGCGACATCCAGTGGCAGGTGAGGAAAAATACATTTTCACTCCGGCTTTTCAGTGATGTAATAACGTTAAAAACACATTACATGTGTATATCCATCCATCCTTTATGGTCTAATAGGGTTGCAGGGGGGGGGGGGTTCCCGATGCCCATCCAGGGGAGAACGTTTCGGGCGCTGGGCAGATACACCCAGGACAGGACGCCAATCTGTCACTGCGCACACACTCACTCACACATATACACTCTATATGGGGCGATTTGGAGAATTCAATTGACCTTGATCCATGTTTTTGGACTTTGGGAGGAAACCCACGCAGACACGAGGAGAACATGGAAACTTCACCCAGATGGCGATTCGAACCGGGAATCCCCAGCGCTGAGAGGAGAACATGCTAAGCCACTACGCCATAATAGTATTATAATACATATTATTATTAGTACAAATTGCAAATAGTTGAAAAATATCGTACCCTAACACATTTGTGTGTATAAGAACCCATGTTATATAATTGTTCAGTTATGAGATGTCTAAATATTTTGAACGAACAATAAAATAATTAATTTAGACCTCTCTTTATTAATGATGAGGTAATGGAGCCAGACTGCTCCATTAAACCATCCATCCATTATCTTCCGCTTTGTCCTCTATTAGGGTCGCGGTGGGGGGGGGGGGG
>JAFMOD010000052.1:833303-850803 GCA_019802435.1 Corydoras maculifer
CCCATGCCCATCCAGGGAAGAACGTTTCGGGTGCTGGGCATATAGACCCAGGACAGGACGCCAATCTATTACTGGGCAAACACTCACTCACACATATACACTCTATATGGGGCAATTTGGAGAAATCAATTGACCTTAATCCATGTTTTTGGACTTTGGGAGGAAACCCACGAAGACACGAGGAGAACATGGAAACTCCACCCAGATGGGGATTCGAACCGGGAATCCCCAGCGCTGAGAGGAGAACATGCTAAACCACTAAGCCACCGTGCCGCCCACTCCATTAAACCATTAAAACTCTGATTGTTTCCTTTCCGTTTCTTTTCCACAGTATGACGACCTTAAGTCCTCCATGACGGACGCTCTGGTGAACAACAAGCCCCAGTTCGTGCGCCTTTTCATTGAAAATGGCCTGAACATTGCAGAATACCTGACCTACGGGCATTTGGAGAATCTCTACCAGTCCATGGCCAGCAGCACAGTCGCCCACATTCTGCTGCAAAAGTGCCTGAAGGAGAGGCTGAACTTGGCCGCGTCGCCGTTACACTCGCCCGACTCTGCGGACGGCGACAACAAAAACCTGAACAACCCAGTCGTGATGGAGAACACCCACAACCTGAGTATGTTCGAGGTGAGCTGGAGGGGTTGCCATGAAGCTCTGGGTTTCCCACTCACCGCCTTCTTTTTAAAAACTTAAGAACGATTGTTTGTGTGTGTGTGTGTGTGTGTGTGTGTGTGTGTGTGTGTGTGTCATAGGTCTCACATTTGCTGGGAGACCTGTTTGGCGGCACATGCCAGCCCTTATATTACAAAGACTTGAAAATGGAGCTGGCATCGAGCTCGCGTAGATCTGCAAAGGTAAAGCTGAATTCATTTTAAATGTTAAATGATCACTAAAGAATAAATTGTTAATTAATCGTCGCTGCTGGGTACACTTTATTATTAGGTACACTGTATTCTTTTCATCTTCATTGTTTTTCTCGCCATACAGATGGACTTTGTAGTTCTACATTTACAATTACTAAAAAAATTCAAAAAATGACAAAAAAATTTTTTTTTTAAATGTACAAAAAAATTCAATTCCAGACTGTAGTCCATCTTTGGATTTGTTGTTGTTCGCCCCCTGTTGGTTCTCAGGAGCATCACAGAACAGGTATCATTTGGGTGGTGGATTGTTTATGGTCGGTTCTGCAGTGACACTGATGTGGGGGGGGGGGGTTTATTGTAGTTTCATTTCTCCACCTCAGTGACACTGCTGGGATAGGACTAATGCCCCCACCCAATAACCCCTGCTCTGTGGTGGTACTATTGGGGTTCTGAGCATTAGAACAGAGTACACAGTATGTATTGTAGAACAAACAGATGGACTACAGAGTGGAACTATAGTACCAGTCCAAAGTTAGGACTTCTTCTGGCTCCATCCTCCATGTCCTCCACTTACCATACAGATGGACTTTGTAGTTCTTCAATTCCAGACTGTAGTCCATCTGTGTTCTGTGTTGTTCGCCCCCTGTTGGTTCTCAGGAGCATCACAGAACAGGTATCATTTGGGTGGTGGATTGTTTATGGTCAGTTCTGCAGTGACACTGATGTGGTGAGGGGGGAGTTTCATTGTAGTTTCATTTCTCCACCTCAGTGACACTGCTGGGATAGGACTAATGCCCCCATTCAATAANAAAGTGGAAGATAATGGATGGATGGATGGATATTGATTTGGTTAAAGGTGTAGTAACCAGTTTCTTTGACTTTTTCTGTCTCAGCAAGTGAATAAGTTGCTGCAGGTTGACTCTTCGTACCGCGGCAAGCCGTGTGCGTTCCCCTGGTCCTCCCTGTTCATCTGGGCTGTCCTTCAGAACCGCAGTGAGATGGCCATTTACTTTTGGGAAATGGTGAGACGTCTTGTTCCTTAAAGCCGTAACTTCTCTCAGCTCGTGTTCTGATGGCGGTACCTGTGTCTGGTTCAGGCGGGCGAGTCTGTGATGAGTGCCCTCAGCGCATGTAAGCTCTTAAAGGAGTTGTCCAAGCTGGAGATTGAAACCGAGAACCAGCTGTCCATGAGGGAGCTGTCAGTGAAGTTTGAAAACATGGCCCACGGTGAGACAACATTAAATGAGGGAATGTTCAGTCTGCTTTCTGTAAAGACTATTAAGGTTTTTCCCCTTTAATTGTTGACCCTGTTTTAATTGTTTTAACATTTTATCATAACGACAGCAAAGAACGCCTTGCTCAGTTTGAAAGGCTGTACTAACGATTAATATGTTGTTGCTGTGGGATAAGAACACTGACCCGTGAAATCCCATGCGGCTAAATTATCATTCATTCATTCATTCATTATCTTCCGCTTTATCCTCTATTAGGGTCGCGGTGGGGTTCCCCATGCCCATCCAGGGGAGAACGTCTCGGGCGCTGGGCAGATACACCCAGGACAGGGCGCCAATCCATCGCTGGGCACACACTCACTCACACATACACACTCTATAAGGGGCAATTTTGAGAATTCAATTAACTTGATCCATGTTTTTGGACTGTGGGAGGAAACCGGAGAACCCGGAGGAAACCCATGCAGACACGGGGAGAACATGGAAACTCCACCCAGATGGGGATTCGAACCGGAAATCCCTAGCGCTGAGAGGAGAACGTGCTAAACCACTAAGCCACCGTGCCGCCGCTAAATTACCAAATGAAACAAAAACATTTATAAATAATTGTTAAATTTTTGGGGCGGCACGGTGGCTTAGTGGTTTAGCATGTTCTCCTCTCAGCGCTGGTGATTCCCAGTTCGAATCCCAATCTGGGTGGAGTTTTCATGTTCTCCCCGTGTCTGCGTGGGTTTCCTCCGGGTTCTCGGGTTTCCTCCCACAGTCCAAAAACATGGATCAAGGTCAACTGAATTCTCCAAATTGCCCCATATAGAGTGTGTCTGTGTGAATGAGTGTGTGCCCAGTGATAGATTGGTGCCCTGTCCTGGGTGTATCTGCCCAGCACCCGAAACGTTCTCCCCTGGATGGGCATGGGGGAACACCCCCCGCGACCCTGATATAGGATAAACCGAAAGATAATGGATGATTGGATGGATGGATGCTGTGGGAGAAGAACGCTGACCCGTGAAATCCCATGCGGCTAAATTACCAAATAAAACAAAAACATTTATAAATAATTGTTAGATTGTTGGTGTGGCACGGTGGCTTATTGGTTTAGCATGTTCTCCTCTCCGCACTAGGGATTCCCAGTTCGAATCCCTATCTGGGTGGAGTTTCCATGTTCTCCCCGTGTCCACGTGGGTTTCCTCCGGGTTCTCCGGTTTCCTCCCACAGTCCAAAAACATGGATCAAGGTCAATAGAGTTCTCCAAATTGCCCCAAATAGAGTGTGTCTGTGTGAATGAGTGTGTGCCCAGTGATAGATTGGCGCCCTGTCCTGGGTGTCCCAAGACGTTCTCCCCTGGATGGGCATGGGGAACCCCCCATGACCCTAATAGAGGATAAAGCGGAAGATAATGGATGGATGGATGTTAAATTGTTGTTGTTCTATATTTACCAATATCATACAAGTTTTTATTATATTATAACATTACATTCTATTTTACAACATTTTCGTGATCAGGGTGTCAGTGACACTGTCATCCTCAAGGGGGCAGCTTTTTACTCCTCTATGCCGGAATAATCAGAACTCATGGCCCTCCACTTCCCACAGATTTGTTTAGTTCTTGTTACCAAAGTGACGAGAACCGCTCCCACACCCTGCTCATCCGGACCTCCCCCTTTTGGGGCGGTGCCACCTGCCTGCAGATGGCAACTGCTGCTGACGCCCGCAACTTCTTCAGCCATGATGGAGTGCAGGTGAGGAGCTGTGATGCTTCTTTTTGTGGTTCTTTGTTAGAAATCATTTGCAGACTATTGAAGGTTTTAACGAGTGTAATTAGTATGTCGGCTATGGTGTCCCGAGTGGACAAAATCTCTCCTCTAATTATCTAAGCTTCCTAATTTTGTTTTCTTGTTGTTACAGACTCTTCTGGCTCAGATTTGGTGGGGAGACATGAACAGCAGGACGGAGGTGTGGAGGCTGGTCATGTCGTTCTTCCTGCCTCCATTCATCTACACCAATCTCATCTCCTTCAGGTCAGAACCCCTGCGTTTCATATTCATAAACCTTTACACACACACACACACACACACACACACACACACACTCTCACACACACGCCCTCTGAAGTGCAAAGAGAACAGAAACATTCTGTTACATGTCAATAACTTCCATCCATCCATAACCTTCTGCTTTATCCTCTACTAGGGTCGCGGTGGGGTTCCCCATGCCCCTCCAGGGGTTAACGCTTTCAGGCGCTGGGCAAATACACCTAGGACAGGGTGCCAATCTATCACTGGGCACACACTCACTCACACAGACACGCACACAAACACACACACACTCTATATGGGGCAATTTGAAGAACTCAATTGACCTTGATCCATGTTTTTGGACTGTGGGAGGAAACCCATGCGGACACGGCGAGAACATGGGAGCTCCACCCCGATTGGGATTCGAACCGGGAATCCCTAGTGCTGAGAGGAGAACATGCTAAACCATTTATCCTCCGTGCCGCCCAATGTCAATAACACACGTCAATAATATAAGTTAAATATAAGTTTGTGTGTGTGTGTGTGTGTGTGTGTGTGTGTGTGTGTGTGTGTGTGTGTGATGCATGAGCGTGATATATTTTATTGCATATTACCCGACGGTTCACCCTCTGAGTGCTGGGATAGGCTGTTTGTTGGAGGTCATTGTTGCTTGTTCTTCTCCCCCCACAGAGACCATCACCACAGTCACACTGCTGGACTGGAGACTACAAACATCACAGCTTTCTCCATGTTGGATTTAAACCAAACCATGTAATCAGCTGTTACACCATTACGATTTAATTAATCTTTACGTCACTTACTTTTAATTCAGTCTTTAATTCCTCGTTTTGCTTTGTGTTCCTCAGCGAGGAGGACAGTAAATTTGAGGACCACGCTCAGGCCGGCGGCGCAGAGAATCGGGAAAACACGGACGGCAAAGCGCCTCGCACCAGCATCGCCCTGAGTGAAATCGCTCAAGTGTAATCAGCACCTCTCTGATTCTCTGGCTTAAAATTCAGCCCGGGACGTCAGTGACGATTCTCTGTCTATCTGTCTGTCTGTCTGTCTGTCTGTCTGTCTGTCTGTCTCTGCTTCACAGAGAGGAAGCTTTGGAGGAGAATGTGAAGTTAACGAATAATTCCAAACGTAAGACGTTTCATTTTCCCCAGGATTCTGGTTCCTTTTCTTATGTAGCTTTACCTCCTTCTCGTTTGTGAACACGTCCAGGTTTTTTATTTTATTTTTATTAATTTTATTCATTTAAATTTTACAAACTGAAATCAGCGGCAAGAAACGAGTCCCTGGAATTTCATTCATCATTATCTTCCGCTTTATCCTCTATTAGGGTCGTGGTGGGGTTCCCCATGCCCATCCAGGGGAGAACGTCTCGGGCGCTGGGCAGATAGACCCAGGACAGGGTGCCAATCCATTGCTGGGCACACACTCACTCACACAAGCATACTCTATATGGGGCAATTTGGAGAATTCAATTGACTTGATCCATGTTTTTGGACTGTGGGAGGAAACCGGAGAACCCGGAGGAAACCCACGCGGACACGGGGAGAACATGGAAACTCCACCCAGATGGGGATTCGAACCGGAAATCCCTAGTGCTGAGAGGCGAACGTGCTAAACCACTAAGCCACGGTGCCGCTCCCTGGAATTTATTTATTTATTTTTTAAAAAGAAAATTATATGAGGGGCGGCACTGTGGTTTAGTGGTTTAGCATGTTCTCCTCTCAGCACTAGGTTCAAATCCCCATCTGGGTGGAGTTTCCATGTTCTCCCCGTGTCTACGTGGGTTTCCTCCGGGTTCTCCGGTTTCCTCCCACAGTCCAAAAACATGGATCAAGGTCAATTGAATTCTCCAAATTGCCCCATATAGAGTGTGTTCTATGTGAGTGAGTGTGTGCCCAGCGCCCGAAACGTTCTCCCCTGGATGGGCATGGGGAACCCCACCGCGACCCTAATAGAGGATAAAGCGGAAGATAATGGATGGATGGAAATCATATGAGAACCAATTAAACCCGACATTGTCAAGCAGTCGGCAGTGTTAACAATAAAAAAACGTATTATACAGATTTTATGCTGATGCGTTGGTGCAGCCGTTAGCATTAACCACCTACAGCAAGAAAGTGACGGTTCAATCCCAACTGAGTTCAATCATCCCGGCATCTTTCATTTATTTATGGATTGGCCGCCAACCAACAACCTTTTTAGACGTCTAGGTAGCTGCACCGTTTAAATAGCATTCCGCCAAAGTCGGAGTGTCATCTGGCTCTTAAAGAGAATGGCAAGTTTTTTTTAAATTGTACATTGCACCCAAAAAACACCCATGAAAATTTAAAAAAAAAAAGAAGGTGGTACGTACTTTTTGCACTTTTCAAGCTGCGTGATGTGTAAATTTTCTATTATTATATTAGCAAAGACAAAATGACACGCTGTAAATCTGTTTGAGAGGTTTGAGTGCTCGTTAAATATCTCTAAAATAGGGCTTATGATCTCGATGTTATCTGCAATAAATACCAAAAATATTTGTAAACCAATTGTTTATTTTTATATTTGAAAATTATATTGAAAATTTGAAACATTATTGAAGAGATGACTGGTATTAATATTAATGCTATTTCCTGGACTTTTCATTTCAGGGAATTCCGACTCCACCCGCAGACATCCGTACATAGTGCACCGCTGGCGCCAGTTCTGGTTCGCTCCCGTAACGTCGTTCCTGGGCAATGTTCTGATGTACTTTCTCTTCCTGTTCCTGTTTGCGTACGTTCTGTTGGTGGAATTTAGGCCTCGGCCATACGGTCCTGCCCCCATCGAGTATTTCTTGTACTTCTGGGTGTTCACCTTTTTCTGTGAGGAGATTCGACAGGTACGATTCGCATTACAATTGTAATCGCCTTTCAAGTTAATCCCAATTAAATGTGATGTTACATCAAAGCTGGTTCACAGTAACATCATTGATGTTACAGTCTTATCCGGAGAACATGTTCTTATCAAGCCGCCTACAAAAACCTGCCCCAGTTTTCTCTGCAAGGGACAGACGGACACGAATGGACAGGAACAGACAGACAGGACAGATAGTCATAGACAAGCAAACATCCATCCATCCGTTATCTTCTGCTTTATCCTCCATTAGGGTTGCGGTGGGGGGGCAGATACACCCAGGACAGGGGGGCAATCTATCACTGGGCACACACTCGCTCACACAGACACACTCTATATGGGGCAATTTGGAGAACTCAATTGACCTTGATCCATGTTTTTGAACTGTGGGAGAAAACCGGAGAACCCGGAGGAAACCCACGGGAGAACATGTAAACCCCACCCAGCTTGGGATTCGAACCGGGAATCTCTAGTGCTGAGAGGAGAACATGCTAAAGCACTAAGCCACCGTGCCACCAGACAAGTAAACAGTGATGTGAAAAAAAGAGAGAAAGCAGTAGATAAAGTGAGAGAGTGAAAGAGCTACAGAAAGAGAGAGAGAACAAAAAAACCTAAATGGACATCAGTGCAAAATATGAATTATGGGATGTTGCTTAAGCTTAAGGATGTGATATATAACATTTATATATTTTTTTTAGACGTTTGTCGTGGGATCCAGTTTTTGTCAAAGTTTGCAGCTCTACATCGGGGACATGTGGAACAAATGTGACCTCGCCGCCATTTTCCTTTTCGTTTTGGGCCTGATCTGCAGGTATTTAAGCTTCGTTGGGTTCGTTCTAATACAGAAACATGCAAACACACACACACACACACACACACACACACACACACACACACACACACACACGCACATATATATATTATAACACACATTAATATATATATATATATATAATGTATATAGGCGGCACGGTGACTTAGTGCTTTGGCATGTTCTCCTCTCAGCACCAGGAATTCCCGGTTCGAATCCCCATCTGGGTGGAGTTTCCATGTTCTCCCCGTGTCTGCGTGGGTTTCCTCCAGGTTCTCCGGTTTCCTCCCACAGTCCAAAAACATGGATCAAGTCAATTGAATTCTCCAAATTGCCCCATATAGAGTGTGTTTGTGTGAGTGAGTGTGTGCCCAGCGATAGATTGGATGGATTAACGTTCTCCCCTGGATGGGAATTGGGAACCCCCCCACCCGCAACACTGATAAAGGATAAAGCGGAAGATAATGAATGAATGAATAATATATATATATATATATATAATGTGTATATATATACAGTGATAACTAAATGAATTTAAAACGTTTTATTGTGTGTATGTGTGTGTGTGTGTGTGTGTGTGTGTGTGTGTGTGTGTGTGTGTGTGTGTGTGTGTGTGTTTAGGATGTTCGAGTGGTCGTATGAGTTCGGTCGATCGATGCTGTGCGTGGATTACATGGTCTTCACGCTTCGACTTATTCACATCTTTGCTGTGAACAAGCACCTGGGACCCAAAATTATCATTGTCGGAAAAATGGTAGGGGTCTTAGCACCTCCCCCCAAAGCCTGTCCCAATTTTCTCTTCAAGGGATAAACAAGGACTGATGGAGAGGGGTGGACAGTGAGACAGCAGGCAACAAAAAAAAGAAAAAAAAGGAGATGAGAGTGAGAGAGAGTGGTAGATGTGGGGGTGTGGGTGTATTTAAAATCACCAGCCAGTAAAGTCCTCCAAAGTGTATAATCAGACCACCGACTGATGGCGCCAGACATCTGATCCTTTTTTAAAAATCTGTCTCACAGGTGAAGGACGTTTTCTTCTTTCTGTTTTTCCTCGGAGTCTGGTTGTTGGCCTATGGCGTCGCCAATCAGGCGCTGATCTATGCTTATGACCCCCGACCCTACTGGGTCATCCGCAGGGTCTTTTACCGGCCATATCTGCACATCTTTGGACAAATCCCACTGGATGAAATCGATGGTATACCTACAAACTCCAGCTTTTCTATTTATTTATTTTTTACTTAACATTTTGCACCATATATATATATATATATATATATGTAAAATTGCTTCGCAGCTCACAGAAGAATAGAGAAGGTCTGCACATCTAACGTAACCCTCATCCAGCAGGGGGAGGAGCCCTGTCCACAGTCTGAAGCTAACTGGCTGGTGCTCATCCTGCTGTCGGTTTACCTGTTGGTCACCAACGTCCTGCTTCTTAACCTTCTAATTGCCATGTTTAGGTATTCAACCGCTTCACGTACCTTTTTAATGTATATTCATTGGTCAATTAACCAGTCTGGTGCCAACAACCACCAACCTGGCACATGTGCTCGCTTCATTCAGTGTGTGTTTGTGTGTGTGTGTGTGTGTGTTTCACTGTGCAGAGGGGTTAATTTTTTTTGTTTGTCATTGTTTGCCTGCATATATCTGCATTTTTACGAGTGTAGATTTATTATGTGAAATTGATTTAATGTCGCCCAGCGATGGATTGGCGCCCTGTCTGGGTGTATCTGCCCAGCGCCTGAGATGTTCTCCCCTGGATGGGCATGGGGAACCCCACCGCGACCCTAATAGAGGATAAAGCGGGAGATAATGAATGAATGAATGATTTAATGTCTGTGTAGTGTTTATATTAATGATCATTTGTATTGTCTCTCCACAGCTACACATTCAGCAAAGTTCAGGAGCACAGTGACATCCACTGGAAGTTTCAGCGCTACAACCTGATCGTGGAGTATCATTCCCGACCGTGCCTGGCCCCCCCTTTTATCATCCTGTCCCATATACGACTTTTCTTCAAAAGGGCCATTCGCAAAGTGCCATCAGTCAAGATCAAACACTTCAGTATGTGCTTTTTCTTTTTTTTTCCCCCATGTGCAGTTGTTACTTCATTAGAAAGCCTTAAATGACCATCCATCCATTATCTTCCGCTTTATTCTCTAGTAGGGTCGCGGCGGGTGGGTTCCCCATGCCTATCCAGGGGAGAATGTTTCGGGCTCTGGGCAGATAGACCCAGGACAGGGCGCCAATTCATCGCTGGGCACACACTAACGCACACATACACACTCTATATGGGGCATTTTGGAGAATTCAATTGACTTGATCCATGTTTTTGGACTGTGGGAGGAAACCGGAGAACCCGGAGGAAACCCACGTGGACACGGGGAGAACATGGAAACTCCACCCAGATAGGGATTCGAACCAGGAATCCCTAGTGCTGAGAGGAGAACATGCTAAACCACTAAGTTACCATGCCGCCGCCTTAAATAACATCATATAAAATCATACCAGTTTGTAAATGAGGTTTGTTTGATGATGCTCATATCTTATTTTATTTTACTCATTTACATTTACATTTATTCATTTAGCAAATGCTTTTACCCAAAGCGACTTACAAATGAGAACAAAATCAGTAGTTATGAAAATAGAAAAGTTATAGTAGTTATAGAAAACCAGCTATTATCAAACCTGATCGTTATATGATGCTGAGCCCCCCCCCCTCCTTTTAATTTAATTTTTTTTTTTTTTACAACAGGTATGTGTTACTCTCTGTCAGTGTGCACTATAGTGACATTTTCGACCCAACATACAGCAGTGTACAGATCCTAAATGTAGATCCCAATTTAGGATTGTAGGAATCTTTAAACATTAAAAGCTTAGACACGTCCCTTTCTTGCTCCATCCACTATTTTGTCCACACACCATATAGATGGACTTTGTAGTTTTCCAGTTACAGACTACAGTCCATTTGTGTTCTTGTTCTGTTGGTTCTCTGTTCTTTGTTGGTTCTCAGGAGCATCACAGAGCAGGCATCATTTGGGTGGTGGATTGTTTATTGTCAGTTCTGCAGTGACACTTTTTAGAGTTTCAATTTTCCACCTCAGCGACACTGCTGGGATAGGACTAATGCACAGACCCAATAATCTCTGCTTTAGGGGTCGTGTCCAAACTTTTGACTGTTACTGAGGTTATAAGTAAAAAGTGCTGCAGTCATATTTTATTCCTCAATGGCGGCACAGTTAAGATGGTTTAATAAGAGTATAATTGCGTTTTAAAAGTCAAAATACACCGTATACCTAAAAGTATTGGGACACAGCACTTAATTTAATGTAATATTGAGTGTACATGGGGGAGGGGACGAAGAGGACAAACTAACTCAGTAATTAAATAATATTCGGGTTCGAATCTGCTTTTCTTAACAAAGAAAGTGAAGGTAAAGGTCAAGTTTTCCGACATGTTCTGCTAACGGCACCGACACCCGTGAGTTAGCCTATAAATCACACCACCAGGGGGCGGCAGAGGACTTGTAAATTCATTACTGCTTCCAAATAACCTTATTACGTTCTGATTTTGTATTTCTGTGCGGTAGGTTTCTGTCATCGTACCTTTAAAACTCAAGAAAATTAAGAATTAACCCAAAATCTATCAGACGCTTCTTGAAACTTATTAGCATTCTTAGCCATAAGCTGAAATGCCACTGACACAGCAGTCTAACACCTTTAATGGTTAATGTCACATAGAGTATGTCTTTATATTCCTTGCTTTTCGGACCAATTAACATCAGTACTACTGACCACTGACATTTCTGACCATTAAAACAAACTGAAATTTGCCCCCACTGTACTGACACTACTGATCAATACGGAAACCTAGCATTTGGGCAGTGGTAGGCTTGAGGTTAAGGAAACAGCCATGCAAACTTAAGGTCCCCGGTTCGATTCCCGGTCCCACCAAGTACTACGTTGGAAGTGCCCTTGTGCAAGGCACCTATCACCAATTGCCCACCGCTCCAGACACGTGTGCGTCCCTCACTCAGTGTATATGTGTCTGGATGGGTTGGACACAATGTGGAGGACACACTCCTCTGTTTGCAAGTACTGTAGGAAAAATAGATCTTTAAAAAAACTTCTCACACACTCTGTTTCCCGTCCTGTTTTGTCTTCCCCCCCCATCTCTGTCAATCTGATTTGTCTTTTGCCTCTCTGTGTATCAGTGCTGGACCTGGGCACGAAGGCCGGGAGGCTGGAAACTTGGGAGGCAGTACAGAAGGAGAACATGCTCTTGGGCCAGAACAAAAAAATCCGTGACAGCGACACGGAGCGTCTGAAGCGCACTTCAGCCAAGTCAGTTCATCTCAGTTTTTCCCCTCAACCAGCCCCCATCTTTTTCTTGGTTTCTATAACTGCCAGCTTTGCTTTTTGGGCTCAGAGACTTGCTCAAAATGTGTACTATTTCGGGACCCTCGCTGTGGCGGCTCCTATTACGTACAAGTGTGAGAACAGGAGACATGAAGAATGTCGAGGCTTGCTGAATTGAGTATTGCTATCGCCTGTGTGTGTGTGTGTGTGTGTGTGTGTTTGTGTGTATGTATGTATGTATGTGTATGCGCGCGCACGTGTGTGTGTGTGTGTGTGTGTGTGTGTGTGTGTCATTGCAGGGTGGACAGCGTGTTAAAGCACATGTCGGAGATTCGAGATCACGACCGCAGATTGAAATCTTTAGAGTCAGAGGTCAGTACATCCCATGTAGTTTCCTCTAATGAGAGAGATGACTTATTGGTTCCTATCCCTTCACATGCTGCGCACTGTATATAGTGTGTATGTATATCTGGACATGTAAGAATCCTATTTAAGCGGCAGCTGCTCTTTTTGCTGATTCAGCAAATTGCACGCAGCCATCCATCCTACTGTCTCCAGGACTATGACACGCTCACTCCATCAACCTGTTCATATTTGGTTACGGTTCAGAACATTTGACTGTAAGTCCGTTACAGGTTAGTATTGTAAATCAAAATTAGAGAGAAAGAAAACGAGATAATTCAGATCTTCAAATCATTATGTGAACAATAGGGGGAAGTTGTACGGACAAACTCCTAATACATAATAAATAAATACATAATGCTGTTTCAGCATAATTCCAGCCTTGATAATAAGTCCTGGATATTAAATTGATTAATTTGATGGCACTGTCAGAATATCTCATAGTATTCAGTATTCTATGGTTAAAAAAGCATTAAAGGTCATTTAGCAGATGCTTTCGTCCACAGTGTGAGAGAACGTATAATAATAACAATAGATGGCTTTTTCAAAGCCGTCTAAATATACGAATAAATAAATATAACATTAACTTATAAAATGTATAAAATATTGTCTTTTTAAGAAGCGCAGTTATTAGTGCAAGAGAGCAGCAGAGCGTTGAACAGGTCGATCAGAATTACTGATAATTAAATAGACTAAATAATACATAGAAAACGATAAAGAATAAAAAAATAAAAGAGAACGCGTAGTTAAATTTTACATTATTAAATTTAAATTAACACTAAACTAATCTAAACTATAGGAACAAAAGTTTAGAGACACCCACACATTACAATTAGAGCTTTTATGACATGTCATTCCATACTGCCCCCCCCCCAACACACACACACACACACACACACACACACACATTTGCAGCTGCATATGCTTTCATAGGCTTGTAGTTAAGGACCCAGCTTTGCGACCCGAAGGTCCCCGGTCCCACCAAGTACTACGGCTGAAGTGCCCTTGGGCAAGGCACCCAACCCCAAATGTTCCCCAGCCATGTACTAGGCTGCAAGTGTGCTCACTTCACTCCATGTGTGTGTGTGTGTGTGTGTAACTGCACAGATGGGTTAATTGTGGAGGACACACTCCTCTGTGTGTAAGTACAGAAGGCAAAATAGATCACTTTATCAGAACTTTTAAGGAAGGCTTTCTACAGGATTTTAGAGGGTTGTGTCGGGGGGAATTTTTTGCAGTTTTGTCCAAAAAAATGACCGATTCCGATGAGTTAGGTGTGAAACTGGTACACGGTACTAAGAGGAGCGCTCGGTAATAAAATTATGACAGAGTTCATATATTTTTATATACATTATATATATATATATATATATATATATATATATATATATATATATATATATTTATCCATCCATCCATCATCTTCCACTTTATCCTATATTAGGGTCGCGGGGGGGGGTTCCCCATGCCCATCCAGGGGAGAATGTTTTGGGCGCTGGGCAGATACACCCAGGACAGGGCGCTAGTCTATCGCTGGGTACACACTCACTCACACATACACTCTATATGGGGGCAATTTGGAGAGTTCAATTGACTTGATCCATGTTTTTTGGACTGTGGGAGGAAACCGGAGAACCCGGAGGAAACCCACACGGACACGGGGAGAACATGGAAACTCCACTCAGATTGGGATTCGAACCGGGAATCCCTAGCGCTCAGAGGAGAACATGCTAAACCACTAAGCCACCGTGCTGCCCACATTTTATATATATATATACATTGTCGGAATATATTCTAACCTTAAAATCTAATCCTAAACTCCCTCAAGTCTCTGTCTTTGTTCCCATTTCAGCTGGAGTACTGCTCTACCTCCCTCTCGTGGATAATGGAAACTCTAGCAGAGAGTGAGATGTTCAAGAAGACTCGTCCTCCTCCTCTTCATCGAGGTGCCTCTCTCTCTCTCTCTCTCTCTCTCTCTCTCTCTCTCTCTCTCTCTCTCTCTCTCCCTCTCTTTCTCTCTCTCTCGCTCTCTGTTGCTGCAACTGTGCTCAATCCGTCTTACTGCGACAGCATATCTAGGCTTAGGTTTCTCAGTGACTTAAGAGACTTCATCTTATTTTAGATCAGCCTTATACATGCACATTGCTGAGACTCGTCTCCTGGAACTGATTTATATTCAGCATGTCTATAGATGACTCTGACCAGAACATCGGTACCCCGCTGCCTCTGCACATACAATACAAGCCGTATAGAGAAACAAGCAGAGTCGATGGCGTTCTGTGCGTCCCGGCGATTTAAAAAAAAAAAATTTTACAGTAAACCCTAACAGCTCTATAAAGTAATGCCGAAACGTCACCCTAAACCGGTATGTCTTGTGCTTTTCAGATGAGGTGCCAGGCCCGTCCACCACGTCGACCAACTGAGCAGCCACATCTAGAGAAGCCAAATTTTAAAAAATCACACCCATCAATAATTGTCTCCACCGATAACCATGTACAAAAAAAAAAATAATTTGTTTGCATTTCATTGAGTTTTTTTATAAATACACATCACACGCAGACTCTGAAGTTCCAGATTACCAATCACTGACTCTTTTGTGTGATATAGTTGTACATTTCCTTCAGGTTTTATATCTAATGTTCGTTTTAATGATGGATTCACTGGTGACACGGGTTCTTAAGTTAAGCCACTGTAACGATGTAAGTTCTATGTATGTATGTTTTGCTGGGAAGTTCTCTTAAGGGGTTCACGTTGTGAATTGTGAAACGTTCCATAATGGCGCACCACTCTGTTTTTTATTGCTATATAAACACAACCATGATTCTAACAGTATAATACAATACAGAATGTATTTAAGTTTAACGTGCTGTGGCTCCTGGGCAAGATTTATTCCTTCATCATGGTCGTCGCCTTTCCTGGCACCTTCTCCGTTGCCTCCTCCCTCTCATCAGGGGCAACATTTGATTCCAAGTCCAGTTCTTACGGGAGCCTTACATGGGAAGACTCAGGACCACATCAGGATCATGTTGTCGTATTTAGTAATCAGAGGAGCTGCTGCTGCTGCTTCAGAGATGCCTGCTTATGTTCGGTGAACGCTAAAGAGCAACGCTGGCATTTCGGCACATTTAGTCATGTGAGAGTCTGTGGTTTGAGGTCCTTCACGGGCGTGAGGACGAAACTATGTGGACAGTCCTGCGAATGAGGAAACTTTTAGATTCGGCGAAGGGTTGAGCTGATATTCGAAGTGCATCGATGTGACTACACCTTCTAAAAAGCTTTTTAATCTTCAGGCATAAACTTTTAGCCTAAATTTCATCAGGATGACCAGCTTTGGGTTGAACTGGAATGCTGATTGTGATTGAAATGCACGGTCCACTGCACAGTGCCTGTTAGAAAAATAACCATACTGAAATTTAAATCCTCGCCTTTTGTCATCTGAGAGCCTGAGAATGAACCTCACTCAAGTCTAAAACGATGACAATGCTAAAGATTCTGAATAAAAATTTTGTTTATTCATTTATTATCTTCCGCTTTGTCCTCTATTAGGGTCGTAAACTCCACCCAGATGGGGATTCGAACCGGGAATCCCTAGCGCTGAGAGGAGAACATGCTAAACCACTAAGCCACCGTGCCGCCCAAAAGGTTCGTTTTGTTTAAAATTGGTTTATTTTATTGAACACAAATATATGGTCAGTTTCACAGTAACTTGACATTACTGTTGACGTTATATTTACATTTGGCAGACACTTTTATTCAAAGCGACTTACGGGTATCCCAACTTGACGTCTGAGGTCAGCAACCCTGGACCAATGAAGGTTAAGGGTCTTGCTCAAGGACCCCCCCCCCCCATTGGTAACTTTGGTGGACTTGGGATTTGAACCCACAACCTTTAGTTTACCCCAACAACTGACCGCTCAGCACTCCACGCCCTTTCAAGTGTACCAAATTAATGTTTAGGAGTCGGTGTACAGCGTCAGCCCTCTTGGTGCAATAAGGGTTAAGGAACTTGCACATTGGGAACTTCGGTGGATGTGGGATTGGAACCCATAACCTTTTGGTTTATAGCCCAACACTCTAACCACTGAGCTTTTGGTTTGTGACATTTGACCTCATTCAAAATTCTAGGGCCTATCCTAGCACTTCTGCAGCCAAAAGTTGTAGGTGTAGGTTACTTGTACCGTCTCACTTTTGCGATCCGGTTCGGCTGATGGGCGCGTCCCAAGCGCCGCCGTGGACGCGGGTGCGGAGCCGAGAAAAACACGCAACCTCCACGCAGAAAGCTCCCCGGCCGTCCACTCAGCAGTCCAACTCGGGGCTTTGTTTACGGGGTGACTATGCAACTCACTGCAATGGTTCAGCTATTACTTTGGCATACTTGATCAGAAGCCAACAGAGTCCCCCAATATTTGAGAGGGACGAGATGCTTCTCCTCCCCTGCAGGCCTTTAATGTATTCTATTTGTAGTTGGGTGAAATATTTACAAAATCTCATATTTGTGACAGAAACAAGTGGGATTCTGTATCAAAGGATGATTTCGAATCATCAAATTCTCAGTTATTCGCAGACATGTATGAAATTTGAACAATCCTCCAGAGAGTCCTACAGGGGCCTTTTGGCTGCGCACCAAATCACAGACACGTGTATTAAATAGCAGGTCAATTTTGATGAGTCTTCAGGGGTGTTCGAATAGTTCTGGCACCGCCAACTCGTTTTGGCTCAGAGACAGAGCTCTGTAAAATAAACCATATGTTGTGCATCGGTTTCTGAAGCCGGGATTTAAATTTATTCATCCATCTCATTATCTTCTGCTTAATCCTCTACTGGGGGGGGGATCCCCATGCCCATCCAGGTGACAACGTTTCGGGCCCTGGGCAGATACACCCAGGACAGAGCGCCAAGCTAGAGCAGCCACCTTGAATCCATGTT
>JAFMOD010000052.1:855803-862194 GCA_019802435.1 Corydoras maculifer
GTTTGCCCAGTGTGCTCTCTGGTCGTTCAGACCGCAACACGGAATGACGTTTGTAGGAGGGAGCAAAGAGCACACGATGGTTCAAGATTTAAGCAAGCCTACCGGATCTACCAGACCCCCACAGACCGCCCAGCAGCATGTCCGAGATTACAATTCGATTGGGCTGCGGCCTGTGTGCCGAGAACTGTGGCACTGAGCAGGCGGCAATGATCCAGAGCACTTACACTTACAGCACGGTTCCCACCACAGATCCATATATATATATATAACACCGGCAAACTCTATGTGAGCCTAAGATGGTCCCTATAGGGCATATGGTACTGCTATAAATTGGTAATAATTGGCAGTGCTACCCACATATGAGTCACTTTCGGCTGACGCGTGGCGCTAATATGGTGCGTAGGTGGCCCTTATCGTATGTGGCAACTGGGAGCGATCAATCCATGGGACAAAATGAAAGGGGGGAGGAATGGGGGCAATCTGGGCCAGAATAATTTTGCCCTCTTGATCTTTCTCCTCTGTATCTATCCATACAGTAAATTACAAGGAGTCAGTTCACGAGCATGGTAACCTCTGTGGACATCGTAGCCCTTAATGAAATGCTTTTTTGGAATTCTTCTTAAAATTGGTGACGGTCTATAAAAATGCAGAATTATATTTCATATAAAAATACTAAATTTGATTTAAATAATGTGTGAATTTAGAAAATTCCTTAAAAAATATATATTTTTTTTTATGAAGCGCCGATTACAGTCAAGCAGGTAGAGCGTAAAATCAACAATCTGTATGTAATAGAATGCGAACGGCTATAATAGAGGTATCTGAAATGAACTTCACAGAATCGACTGTGATGTAAAACAACAGAAGCAGAACACAAATTATAAGACAATGTAAATATCACGTCGATAAATTAGAAAGTTAAAAGAACTTATTCATTCTTATAGAATGGACAACATCGTATATCAAGGAACAAATAAAGGTCTATATTGCATGTTAAAAGGCTTGTTATGTTAGTGTTTTAAGTAGCATGTCAGAGTTATAAACGCTAAAACTTTTAAATAAATATAGTACTCTTTAAAGTAGCTTGTCAAATGCATGAAGCCCATCGTGTAACAGCATTAAAATAATAAGTATAGAATGTAAAGACTATTTATTACCACAAACAGCAACAAAATTACCTCATGAAGTGGCGCATTACGTAACTGCAGTAAAATATAGTATGTACAGTACCAGCCAAAAGTTTGGACATGCCCCCTTCTTCCTACACTTACCATATAGATGTACAATTACATATAGTTTTATAATTACAGACTGTAGTTTATCTGTGTTCTATGTTGTTGTTCGTCCCCTGTTGGTTCTCAGAAGCATCACAGAACAGGTATCATTTGGGTGGTGGATTGTTTATGGTCAGTTCTGCAGTGACACTGATGTGGTGAGGTGGATTCATTGTAGTTTCATTTCTCCACCTCAGTGAAACTGCTGGGATAGGACTAATGATCCCACCCAATAACCCCTGCTCTGTGGTGGTACTATTGGGGTTCTGACCATTAGAACAGAGTACACAGTATGTACTGTAGAACACAAACAGATGTGTTTAGTTTAGTTATATAGTATTTCTATATTAGTAACGTGTACAGAAACCTAAATAAATAAGTCCTTCCATTAAGCAGTCTATTTGTGGGAGTTCTAGGGAATAAAATCATTTATTTTGGCGACATGGTGGGGTAGTGGTTAGAGGGCGTAGTAGCTCAGTGATTTGGGTGTTGGGCTATCAATCTGAAGGTTGGGGGTTCAAATCCCAGGTCCACTGATGTTACCTGTGTGGCTTCTTGAGTAAGACCCTTAACCCTCATTGCTCCAGGGATGTTGTGATGAAAGCTGTGCTCACCTTGTAAGTCGCTTCGGATAAAAGCGTCCAATAAATGACCAAATGTAAGACCTAAAGTGTTCTTGGTTCCATGCGAGGCAAACAAGGTTTGTAGAGTGTTGAGTTAGGCTAATTTGCTGAATGGACATTTTTTTGAGACCCCTTTAGTCTTTACTGCATGTCAGACGTCACCCTTTTGTCGACCCATACAGCATTTAAATGTTAAAATGTTGAGTGATGTGCTTTGGTAGGCATTTCAATTCCGGTCCGTTGCAACAGGGCAAACCAGTGAACTGCCTATGAATCGAACGTAACGACAAACTGTGAGCGCCCCCTTTAAAATTCTGTGGCTATGGGACTTTTGTGTGTGTTTTTTTTTTATACAGATGATGATGATGATGATGATGATGATGATGAAGAATACCATGATGGATCCGTCTGCAAGCTCTGTGCCCATTGTGAGGTAGGGCCATTCAGTCTTATGCGTTTTAAAATACTTCTTTTAACGTTAATAATGTGTTTTAATTCCAGACAGACAGACAGATAGATAGATAGATAGAAAGAAGGAAGAGGGAAATTGAAAAAAATTATTATATATATATATAGGGCGGCACGGTGGCTTAGTGCTTTAGCACATTCGCCTCTTAGCGCTAGGGATTCCCGTTTCGAATCCCCATCTGGGTGGAGTTTCCATGTTCTCCCCGTGTCTGCGTGGGTTTCCTCCGGGTTCTCCGGTTTCCTCCCACAGTCCAAAAACATGGATCAAGTTAATTGAATTCTCAAAAATTGCCCCCTATAAAGTGTGTCTGTGTGAGTGAGTGTGTGCCCAGCGATGGATTGGCGCCCTGTCCTGGGTGTATCTGCCCAGCGCCTGAGACGTTCTCCCCTGGATGGGCATGGGGAACCCCACCGCGACCCTAATAGAGGATAAGCGGGAGATAATGAATGAATGATATATATATATATATATATATATATATATATATATATATATATATATATATATATACCATTATAAAGTGTCAAGTGTGTGTGTAGTAGTATCAAAACTAAAAGTAAAAATAAAGTGTCCAGTATGGATGGAGATCAAGTGATCATGTGCAACATACAGTCTACAGTTTTTAAATGTCCTGTTGTTTTATTTGTTTTACAATACTAAAGCAGTAGTATTGTAAAGCCTGATGACCCTCAGAAAGAAAGATCTCCTCCGTCTTTCTGTGGCCTTGTCTTTCTAACACAACACTCCATGTCTGTTAAAATCAGGTGAACTGCATTCATTCATTTATTTCTCTCTCTCCCTCAGCACTGCGACAGCTGTGACAAGTGCCCATGCAAAAAAGGAGACAAGTCCGAACACTGCGAATTCTGTGACGTAAGCAACTCATCTCGAACCCACACATCACATTCAGCACCTGTCAGATGTTAGGACACGCCCCTCCATCCTCTATGTCCTCCACTTACCATACAGATGGACTTTGTAGTTTTACAATTACAGACTGTAGTCCATCTGTGTTCTTTGTTGTTGTTCGTCCCCTGTTGGTTCTCAGGAGCATCACAGAACAGGTATCATTCGGGTGGTGGATTGTTTATTGTCAGTTCTACAGGGACACTGATGTGGTGAGGGGGGTTTTAGTGCAGCATTTCTCCACCTCAGTGACACTGCCGGGATAGGAATAATGCACCCACCACATAATCCCTGCTCTGTGGTGGTGCTATTGGGGTTCTGAGCATTAGAGAACAGAGTAAAGGGGACGTACATAGTATATATTGTAGTCTGTAATTGTAGAACCTCAACATTTGGACACGCCCCCTTTTTGCTCCACTTTGTCCGTTTTTTCAGTTTCTCCTTACTGTAAAGATGGACGTTGTAGTTGTTAAGGACTTTCTTCATCCTGCCTGTAAAACACAGGGGTTCCTTGCATTTTAAGCAAATCTAAATGAGGCAGCAACACCGACACACACAGCGCTGATGTATGTCGCTTCACACTTCTGTTATAGTGTGCGGCGCTTCATTTAGACTAAACCTAAAAAAAAAACCCAGGACTCAGCTGTGTCCATACTGAGAGACGTGTTGCTTCGGTACAGCCCATAATATCAGTGCGATGTTAGATGTGCCTGATGTGAGACTCTCACATTAAAGTGTTTCTTTCTTACCTGGGTTTTTATTTTATAAACCTAAAAGCTTGTAGTCATTTACTAGACAACATGATTTTGCAGATGATTGGTCTTCACGATGTTGTTAGACGCATTAAAATTGAAATGAGTTGGGTTTAAAGAGTTTGAGGTGAAGAACACTAATTCATTCATTCATTATCTCCCGCTTATCCTCTATTAGGGTCGCGGTGGGGTTCCCCATGCCCATCCAGGGGAGAACATCTCGGGCGCTGGGCAGATAGACCCAGGACAGGGCGCCAATCCATCGCTGGGCACACACTCACTCACACATACACACTCTATATGGGGCAATTTTGAGAATTCAATTAACTTGATCCATGTTTTTGGACTGTGGGAGGAAAGCAGAGAACCCGGAGGAAACCCACGCAGACACGGGGAGAACATGGAAACTCCACCCAGATGGGGATTCGAACCGGGAATCCCTAGTGCTGAGAGGAGAACATGCTAAACCACTAAGCCACCGTGTTGCTAAGAACACTAATTCATTTTAATAATTAATCTTCAGGGCGTCACGGTGGCTTAGTGGTTTAGCATGTTCTCCTCTCAGCACTAGGGATTCCCGGTTCGAATCCCCATCTGGGTGGAGTTTCCATGTTCTCCCCGTGTCCGCGCGGGTTTCCTCTGGGTTCTCCGCTTTCCTCCCACAGTCCAAAAACATGAATCAAGTTAATTGAGTTCTACAAAATTGCCCCATATAGAGTGTGTCTGTGTGAGTGGGTGTGTGCCCAGCGATGGATTGGCGCCCTGTCCTGGGTCTATCTGCCCAGCGCCCGAGATGCTCTCCCCTGGATGGGCATGGGGAACCCCACCGCGACCCTAATAGAGGATAAGCGGGAGATAATGAATGAATGAATTAATTAATCTTCATTGAGCCGTCGACCGCGTACCCCGCAGCTTGCTTTAGGGCGTTTCTGTTGTCTTTGCTGTCGTGAGTCAGTGGTGCGCATCTGCTGACATCTGCCGGTTATCAGTGGAATTGCATGTCATACCGTTTATAATTCACAGATTCACAGATTGCTTTTTTATTTTATGTTTTTGAGTTTACTTTTTGCATTTCAAATATGAATTTGCAAACAGGCGGCACGGTGGTTTGGTGGTTTAGCATGTTCTCCTCTCAGCGCTAGGGATTCCCGGTTCGAATCCCCATCTGGGTGGAGTTTCCATGTTCTCTCCGTGTCCGTGTGGGTTTACTCCGGGTTCTCCGGTTTCCTCCCACAGTCCAAAAACATGGATCAAGTCAATTGAGTTCTCCAAATTGCCCCATATAGAGTGTGTCTGTGTGAGTGTGTGCCCAGCGATAGATTGGCGTCCTGTCCTGGGTCTATCTGCCCAGCGCCCGAAACATTCTCCCCTGGATGGGCATGGGGAACCCCACCGCGACCCTAAAAGAGGATAAAGCGGGAGATAATGAATGAATGAATGAATGAATATACAAGCAATTTGGTATATTGTGAAATAACATATTCACTATGTGAATTGAGCTCAATTGAGCTGAATAAACATAAACCGGAGAGCTGAAGTTTACACAATTGTTATAAAAAATCAATTGTATTTTGTGGGTTAAAAGTCTTAGTGTTAAAAGTGCTGTGTTTTTATTATTTTTTAGGATTGCAACCTGTGTGTGATGTGCCCTGTTTGTGAAACCGTGTGCCAGCCAGGTAAACCAATAAAAAATATATCAATTATTAAATTATAACACTATTAAAATATTATCTTGACACCTTTTTATTTCTTTATTTTTTTTGCCTAAAGGTGGTTTTCTGGACTCCGTAACTGGCTCACTCTACAAGTAAGACTACACACTTTATCACATATAAAAACATCCATCTATCCAACTTCTGATTATATATAGGGGCAATTTTTATATATTGTTTTATTATAAAAAAATAATAAATAAATAAATGAAAAAATTTGTAACCATGACCCACTTTTCAGGACTGTCGCAGACATTTTTGATGATGATGACGATGACAACTAAGACCTTCAGTTGCCACCATGTGATCTAAAGAATGAAAACTGTAACAAGGGGTTGGGTGATTCGAGGGTATTTAAAGCATTACTCAAGTGCATTTAGTTAAATTTGTTTGAATTAAAGATACTGAATTTAATATATTAATGCAAAAACACATGTTTTGTCAACTTTACAAAGCCATTATGAAGTGTAATCACATCATTACATTTTGTCACAGCTGTGTCCTGTTCAATAAAATGATGGAGACATTGTCATGGAAAATTGCCTTTTTTTTGTCCTTACAAATTAATGATTAAGAAATGTTTTCTTTACTTGGGTCAGATTTATATATATATATATATATATATATATATATATATATATATATATATATATAT
>JAFMOD010000052.1:888572-901143 GCA_019802435.1 Corydoras maculifer
ATTCCCGGTTCGAATCCCCATCTGGGTGGAGTTTCCATGTTCTCCCCGTGTCTGCGTGGGTTTCCTCCGGGTTCTCCGGTTTCCTCCCACAGTCCAAAAACATGGATCAAGTTAATTGAATTCTCCAAATTGCCCCATATAGAGTGTGTCTGTGTGAGTGAGTGTGTGCCCAGCGATGGATTGGCACCCTGTCCTGGGTCTATCTGCCCAGCGCCCGAGATGTTCTCCCCTGGATGGGCATGGGGAACCCCACCACGACCCTAATAGAGGATAAGCGGGAGATAATGAATGAATATATATATATAGTAATCTTTATATAAAGACTTTTGAGATTTGTTTTTCTGATTATTGAAGTTTAATACAGTTTTATGTTGCATTAAAGCTCTGAACATCATGCCCTCAATCACAGCGATGCTCTGCAGACGACGCCCCTAAAAACTTTGATTGAAGAAAATAGAATTTAAAATAAAAACCTTCAATCCGACTTTAATTCAGCCGTGACGTGTAAATCCCGATCACGCAGATTAATTAAAAACCCTGGCCTTTGTAAACTCACCGATCCGCGGCGCTGCGCGTCTCTGAACCCGAGCTTAAATCCGCTGACACGCTGGCACGCTGCCCCTTTAAACGCGCGCTCAGCGGGGCGGGGCCAAGCGCGCACGTCACCCAGAAAATCCGCCACCGGCAGGAACGCGGACCAATCCGGCGGAGGCGGAGGGCGGTCCCAGTGGGAAGCGGCGCGGTGATTGGCTCCAAAGCGCCACGTTGACACGCGAACGCGCATCTCGAATTTAAAGAGCGGGGGATGTGGCGTGCCCGCGCAGCAGCTCGCGCCCCCCCCCTTCCCCCCGGTTCGCTCGCGCGCGGAGGGGAGGGGGGGGGCGGTTTCCGGGGAATCGATACAGCGTCATTGATGCATTCATCCATCCATTATCTTCCGCTTTATCCTCTATTAGAGTCGCGGGGGGTTCCTCATGTCCATCCGGGGGAGAACGTCTCGGGCGCTGGGCAGATAGACCCAGGACAGGGGGGCAATCTATCACTGGACACACTCACTCACACACACACACACACACACACACACTCTATATGGGGCAATTTGGAGAATTCAATTGACCTTGATCCATGTTTTTGGACTGTGGGAGGAAAGCGGAGAACCCGGAGGAAACCCAGATGGGGATTCGAACCGGGAATCCCTAACGCCGAGAGGAGAACATGCTAATCCACTAAGCCTCCCTAGAATTCTATTTGAACATGTGGAAATGCAATTGTAGAAATCTGAAATGTTTTTCTTACTCGTTACAATAGAATTTCAGATATTAACAATTAAATGAATGTTCACTGGTTATAAGGTCCTTTCTGCATTTAATAATATGTATTGTAACGAGTGTGTTATAGATACCTTCATGTGACATTTCTTACATGTTCATTCATTCATTCATTATCTCCCGCTTTATCCTCTATTAGGGTCGCGGTGGGGTTCCCCATGCCCATCCAGGGGAAAACGTCTCGGGCGCTGGGCAGATAGACCCAGGACAGGGCACCAATCCATCGCTGGGCACACACTCACTCACACATACACACTCTATAGGGGGAAATTTTGAGAATTCAATTAACTTGTTCCATGTTTTTAGACTGTGAGAGGAAACCGAAGAACCCGGAGGAAACCCACGCAGACACGGGGAGAACATGGAAACTCCACCCAAATGGGGATTCGAACCAGGAATCCCTAGTGCTGAGAGGAGAACGTGCTAAACCACTAAGCCACCGTGCCGCCCTCTTACATGTTGAAATTTGTATTTTGACCAGTGGAAGTGTCATTAATAAATGTGAATAAATGTAATTAAATGTCCACTAGTGAAAACCAAACTTGTTACTCGTGAGTCTGACATATTAAACGTTGAAACGGCCCGCCACACGGTTTAATACTGCATACATTAGGATGAAACTCACGCCACGCCAAACGACTCTTGGTTCTGAATCGCGGCTTGTTTGATGTATGAATCGATTCCTTGGCAATCGAATCTCAGTCCTACTCCTGATGGTAGTTTACGTTTTTGATTCATTCATTCATTCATTCATTCATTATCTTCCGCTTATCCTCTATTAGGGTCGCGGTGGGGTTCCCCATGCCCATCCAGGGGAGAACGTCTCGGGCGCTGGGCAGATACACCCAGGACAGGGCGCCAATCCATCGCTGGGCACACACTCACTCACACAGACACACTCTAAACAGGGCAATTTTGAGAATTCAATTAACTTGATCCATGTTTTTGGACTGTGGGAGGAAACCGGAGAACCCGGAGGAAACCCACGCGGACACGGGGAGAACATGGAAACTCCACCCAGATGGGGATTCGAACCGGGAATCCCTAGTGCTGAGAGGCGAACGTGCTAAACCACTAAGCCACCGTGCCGCCCTTACGTTTTTGATTGATTTTGTAAAATGTTCCAATTTGAGGTTTTTATTCGACAAAAGGTTCAAAAGTCATCGAATGAACTCCTAACGTTTCGCAAAATAAGTTGGGTCTTTTCGAATTAGGTCGCATTTTTAAGACATTTGGTTTGCAAGCGTTGTATCGGAACATCATCAGTTTTACACACACGAAATCAAATTTTAAAATGTGAGTGTGCGCGTGTTTGCGAGGTAAACAAATCCTCACTGTTGTTTCGATTAAGTCAAGTAATTTATTTATAGAGCGCTTTTTACAACAGTACATTGTCACAAAGCAGCTTTACAGAATGAAAAGCCTTTAAACCCCCAAAAAGAGCAAGCCGAAGCGACAGTGGCAAGAAAAAACTCCCTGTTGTGTTATTAACAAACTTTACCACATATTTTAACATGCTTACACTTTGGGGGCCTGCAGAGGTTTATAAACTCTTTACAAACCACCAATAAGCGGCTCATTTATTTTAGGGATCTTTAGCGAGCTGTCCACCGCGCCCTTCACTGCTTGATTTCGGGCGTGTCGGTGTGTCTTCGCTATCTGGGCCATGTGATTCACGGGTGTGTTTTGGGCGTAACATACAATAAACCAATCGGATTGTCGCTTGCCGTTCCCTTTGAGAGCCAGGTGGCGCTGTGACTTTGGCGGATTGCTATTTTAGCGTCACAGTTAGTTAAAAGAAGTTTTTTGCCTGTGCTTGTAATGAGAGTAATTATTATATAATAATTATTCATTCATTATCTCCGCTTTATCCTCTTTTAGGGTCGCGGTGCCCATCCAGGGGAGAACGTCTCAGGCGCTGGGCAGATAAACCCAGGACAGGGCGTCAATCCATCGCTGGGCACACACTCACTCTACATGGGGCAATTTTGAGCTCAATTAACTTGATCCATGTTTTTGGACTGTGGGAGGAAACCAGAGAACCCAGAGGTAACCCACAAAGACACGGGGAAAACATGGAAACTCCACCCAGATGGGGATTCAAACCGGGAATCCCTAGTGCTGAGAGGAGAACATGCTTAACCACTAAGCCACCGTGCCGCCCTATATAATATGCATATAATAATTATATAATATATAATCATTTATATATATTAATATGTAACTATAAATCTAATTATCTGAATATGAGCTGAGCAGCTTTCAGGAGGTTGCAATGCTGCACCCCGTGTTTGTTGGTTTGTTGTTATTTGTTGGAACAATATTACAACGGGGGCGGCACGATGGCTTAGTGGTTTAGCATGTTCGCCTCTCAGCGCTAGGGATTCCCGGTTCGAATCCCCATCTGGGTGGAGTTTCCATGTTCTCCCTGTGTCTGCGTGGGTTTTCTCCGGGTTCTCCGGTTTCCTCCCACAGTCCAAAAACATGGATCAAGGTCAATTGAATTCTTCAAATTGCTCCATACAGAGTGTGTGTGTGTGAGTGAGTGTGTGCCCAGCGATGGATTGGCGCCCTGTCCTGGGTCTATCTGCCCAGCGCCCAAGACGTTTTCCCCTGGATGGGCACCGCGACCCTAATAGAGGATAAAGCGGAAGATAATGAATGAATATTACAACGTGGCGGCTGTATTAAGGTGAAGTGGTTGCAATCTACAATCCTAACGCTAGATGTCACTAAAACCTAGATCAATCAGCCTCAAATTAAAGTAAAGACTTTTTTTAAATCCCTTTATTGTATTTATAAAGCCTGTACAAATCTGTAATAATGAAATAATTACGTGCCGAAGTAGAAAAAGCACAAAACAATCTCAACATATAACAGAGTTTCAGGATTCAGTTTTAAAAATACTGATGAACATGCAGCAGATTTTAGAATAAATGATCAAAAAGAACCGATTGAATGTGCGTTATCTATACTGCTGCAAAAACAAAGGAATCACGTCCTTAAATGCAGCAACATTAACGGAACTTTTTGTCAAAGGAACAATATGATTTGTCTGTAGGTGTTTGAAATATCCCCCTTACCAGAAACAAAACAAAGACAAAAAGGCCACATTCACTCATTTATTCATTTATTATTGCTATTCCCAGGTCAATTTTCCCAACAAGGATCACGTGGAGTGCTGGAGCTTGTCGCTTCTCTCAGTGGATGGATGAAGCGGAAGCTCTCTGGATCGGTTGTCGGTCAATTGCAGGACAGAACTTGAGACAAAAGCTGCGTTTGAAATCGTCTACTAAACTACAGGTACTAGTTCTGACATGGTAAGTACTGTTTAGTATTATAATAGTATTATATTTTTGAGGAAACGAGTATTTAGTGTCCAGTACTTCAACCTTAAATGTGATGCGTTCACTATGTTGCAAACATTATATGATTTTTGATGAAACCCCAACTTCAAAATTCAGTAGGACCTCTCTGGAATTTTCATCTGTTTCTTAATGTCATGTTTTTCTGGGGAGGCACAGTGGCTTAGTGGTTTAGCACATTCTCCCCTCAGCACTAGGGATTCCCGGTTCGAATCCCCATCTGGGTGGAGTATCCATGTTCTCTCCGTGTCCGTGTAGGTTTCCTCCAGGTTCTCTGGTTTCCTCCCACAGTCTAAAAACATGGATCAAGTCAATTGAGTTCTCCAAATTAGATTTGGCACCCTGTCCTGGGTCTATCTGCCCAGCGCCCGAAACGTTCTCCCCTGGATGGGCATGGGGAACCCCACCGCGACCCTAATAGAGGATAAAGCGGAAGATAATGAAGGAATGTTTTTCTGGTTTGCAGTGGGTGGGTTTGTAAACCGTCAAACATGTTTTTACAAAGGGTGAGGATTCACTCCAAGGGTTATTTAGCATCTTCAGGAGTCCTGTATCTCAGACATGAAGACATCCCAGCCATACCGACATAAAAAGTATTTAAAACTGAAACCAGAAAAGGATCTTCCCCAAACTGTTCCCATCAAGATGAAACGTACAGTTGTCTGACACACCGGTGTTTTGGAACTGATTTAAATGCCTGAAAACATTATTAGGCGTTACAGGAGCCTCCGCTCCTGCACCAGCAGGTTATCCTCCTGAACGCTGCACATACAATATAATTGTTCTTTTGCAAAACCACTTCTCTGCACCTTATATCACCTATATCATATCATGTATATATGTTGTAGAGAAAAAGAAAAAAGAAACAAAAGGGGGGGGCCGCAGCATCAAATAACAATCAGGTTTGATGAATTTACAGTACAGTTGGTTTTCTCCAGGCGGCACGGTGGCTTAGTGGTTTAGCACGTTCTCCTCTCAGCGCTAGGGATTCCCAGTTCAAATCCCCATCTGGGTGGAGTTTCCATGTTCTCCTCGTGTCTGCGAGGGTTTCCTTCGGGTTCTCCGGTTTCCTCCCACAGTCCAAAAACATGGATCAAGGTCAATTGAATTCTCAAAAAAATTGCCCCATATAGAGTGTGTGTGTGTGAGTGAGTGTGTGCCCAGCGATGGATTGGCGCCCTGTCCTGGGTCTATCTTCCCAGCGCCCGAGACGTTCTCCCCTGGATGGGCATGGGGAACCCCACCACGACCCTAATAGAGGATAAGCGGGAGATAATGAATGAATGAATGGTTTTCTCCATGGCTTCTGACTTGTGGTGTTTCATTTGTAAATCGCTTTGGATAAAAGTGTCTGCTAAATGACTAAATGTAAATATATCATGTATATTTTATGCTCATATCATATCATGTTCACATTATGTATCTACATGTAAATACTTCACCTCTCCGTGCACCAGTCGCTGTTATTACTGCCCTTCATGTATATAATGTATATATTGCACTTCTGGTTAGATGCTAACGACATTTCATGTACTTGTACTTATACTTGTACTCTGCACAATGACAATAAAGTTGAATCTAATCTAATCTAATCTAAAAGGCATGTTTTAATACTCGTGTCTATGTAATGTAGTTTAATGTGCTTTTAAGGCTAATAACACCCAAAGATACATTTATAAATTTTTTGATTGTTATAAAACATTCATTCATTCATTCATTATCTTCCGCTTTATCCTCTATTAGGGTCGCGGTGGGGTTCCCCATGCCCATCCAGGGGAGAACATCTCGGGCGCTGGGCAGATAGACCCAGGACAGGACGCCAATCCATCGCTGGGCAAACACTCACTCACACAGACACACACTATAGGGGGCAATTTTGAGAATTCAATTAACTTGATCCATGTTTTTGGACTGTGGGAGGAAACCGGAGAACCCGGAGGAAACCCACGCAGACACGGGGAGAACATGGAAACTCCACCCAGATGGGGATTCGAACCGGGAATNATTAACTTGATCCATGTTTTTGGACTGTGGGAGGAAACCGGAGAACCCGGAGGAAACCCACGCAGACACGGGGAGAACATGGAAACTCCACCCAGATGGGGATTCGAACCGGGAATCCCTAGCGCTGAGAGGCGAATGTGCTAACCACTAAGCCACCGTGACGCCCGTGTGTTTTCTTTCTTACAAAAAAATAAAAAAGGGGTTTGCTGCTGTTTAAAAGTCACTTTCTGACCCAAAAGAGGGCGAGCAACAGAAATCTACATGTGTGGAAAGTCTGTACAGGAGAGAAAAGTAAAGACCGATATTTATTATTGGAATAAGATAAAGCAGTCGTAAAACGAGCATTAGTGCCCTCTTGTGGTAATGTGCGTCTTAGCAACTGTTAATATTACATTTCCCTTCAGCACGATGCCGTGATTGTAAACTCTACACTATTTCATTAGACAACATTTTTATTAATGCTATAGAATTAAATAGTTAACTAATTAAAATTGGTTCGTACTGAAAACCTGTTCAATAATATGAGAGTAAACATTAAGCCTGAAGGTCCAATCACAGACTGTTTGTTCTTTGAGGAGCTTTGTGGCTCCATGACTACTTCTTTAAAACCAGGCCCCATCCGAATGAAAAGTGAAAAGTCATGGCTCTCTAAAGGATTTGGTTTAAAAAAAATAAAAAATCAGGATTTCATTACGGGGCGGCACGGTGGCTTAGTGGTTTGGCATGTTCTCCTCTCAGCACTAGGTATTCCCGGTTCGAATCCCTATCTGGGTGGAGTTTCCATGTTCTCCCCGTGTCCAAATGGTTTTCCTCCAGGTTCTCGGTTTCCTCCCACAGTCCATAAAACATGGATCAAGGTCAATAGAATTCTCCAAATTGCCCCATATAGAATGTGTCTGTGTGAATGAGTGTGTGCCGAGCGATAGATCGGCGTCCTATCCTGAGTGTATCTGCCCAGCGCCCGAAACTTTCTCCCCTAGATGGGCATGGGGAACCCTAATAGACCCTAATAGAGGATAGAGTGGACGATGGATGGATTGATGGAGGATTTCATTACAACTGGCACACAGCATAATGCTAACTCGGGGGGTGGGGGAGGGGGGGGGCAGGTGGAGGAAAGACCAAATAGAAAAGTTTGCACCATCCTTCTTGCACCTGTATTACTTCTTTACCTCCGTCTCCTTTCCCCCGTTCCTCCTCTCCATCCTCCGTTTTCCGCTCCTTCCATCTCTCTACTCGCCCCTCTTTCTTCGCCCGAGGCTGTGTGTCTACCAGCGTGGAGCGATTGAAGGTGACAGGGCCGGAGAGAGAGGAGAGCGGAGGGAGAGATGGAGCGAGGACGTGCCACTCTGTAGCCCGGGGGCACACAACAGCACACACAGGGAAAAACGAGAGAGAGAGAGAGAGAGAGGGAGACGGCGCAGGAATAGAGAGGTCGAGGAAAAAGGGCCGAACAGACGATGGAAACGGGAAACGTCGTCGGGGCAACAAATTATTCATGCCCAGTGTTTTAATGTAAAAGCTGTTCCAACTTCTGTTTGAACGAAGTGACCCCCTGATCTTTGCGTTGGTCAAGGATCATGTCTCTCGCTCTCTCTCTCTCTCGCTCTCTCTCTTTATCTGTGTGTGTTACATCTTCACGGCGATGCCCACTACATGCGCACTCAAATGTAGGCACACTTGTTTATTATGTTAACACTTGATGTTAAGTTGGCCTGGCATTGTTGCTATGGTGACCTCTCCTCCCCTCCCCTCCAGCAGAGAGAGGAAGCGAGAGAGAGAGAGAGAGGGTGACAGGGATGAACTAACAAGACACTGAAAAACTGTGGCCTAAAGCGCTGGAAATTTCAAACAGCAACACACACGCACAGATCGGCGTCCACTCGCGATCCAGTAACGCACACACACACACACACACACACACACACACACACACACACACACACATTAACATAGCATTGAAATAATACTGCAGTATGTTCCCATGTTAATTCTCATTTGCCACATCTGTACTTTTTTTTAACGCCGCAAACACGTTTCTGTCGAAAAACTCGACAACCGACCTTCACACCTCTGTTAGTATTTATTTTATCTTTTTAGAATCCAAACTGTATTCAGTCATTAGGTTTTTAATTGCACGCTCTTCTCTGTAATAACGCTTCATCTTTCATCCGTTATCTTCCGCTTTATCCTCTATTAGGGTCGCGGAGGGGGGGGGGGGTTCCCCATGCCCGTCCAGGGGAGAACGTTTCGGGCGCCGGGCAGATACACTCGGGACAGGACGCCAATCTATCACTGGGTACACACTCGCACAGACACGCACACACACACTCTGGTCTGTGGGAGGAAACCGGAGAACCCGGAGGAAACCCACGCAGACATGGGGAGAACATGGAAACTCCACCCAGATGGGGATTCGAACCGGGAATCCCTAGCGCTGAGAGGAGAACATGCTAAACCACGAAGCACGGTTCATCTTTCCATTAATGATATCGTCCACAAACGTGCAGGTGATGGACAGAATAATGGAAACGGGACAAAAAAAGTCAACTAAACCAGAGTTTAAATCACTTTTATAATGGTTCGTAGTTAACGATCTGCATGTAACAGCAATGCGGCAGAGACATAGTGACAAAATAATCTCATTAAATCTCATTAAATCAGACCGAGTTTGTATAAAACGAAAAACTGCAATTAATAAGCAGACGGACAGACGGAGCAGAGCCAACAGACGGAGTCCTGTACTGCTGATTTGTAAAACGTTCATTATTCATTCATCATCTTCCGCTTTATCCTACATTAGGGTCGCGGGGGGTTCCCTATGCCCACCCAGGGAAGAACGTTTTGCTGGGCAGATACACCCAGGACAGGGTGCCAATCCATCGCTGGGCACACACTTACTCAAGACAGACACACTCTATATGGGGCAATTTGGAGAACTCAATTGACTTGATCCATGTTTTTTGGACTGTGGGAGGAAACCGAAGAACCCGGAGGAAACCCACGCGGACGCGGGGAGAACATGGAAACTCCACCCAGATGGGGATTCGAACCGAGAATCCCGAGTGGGGATTATATCCCTAGTACAGGCGAACATGCCAACTACTAAGCCACCGTGCCGCCAATTTGTAAAAAAATTTAATTAATTAAGAAAATTCCACTTCTCGTAAATAATTAAGTGCTTTTGCTCTCATGATTAGAGATTGCTGATATTAATTGATTTGAAATATATACTTTCAACTGTTAGCGCTGCCACAAAGGTGGGTCCCCATTGAGCCATGGTCCTCTCAATACCTCATTAAAGGTGTTCTTTCTACAAATCCACACCGTTGCTTTGGTTACCATGACATTTAACTTACTTACTCTTTAAGTTAGGTTTATATTCTCTCCACAAACCACCAAGAAGCTTCTCATAATGTCTCTCTACCTTTACGTTGCAGCAACACCACTGATAAACTGATATTCTGGGATGTGGAAGTCCAAATGACTAAATCTTAATGAAGTTTTTTTGTTTGGTGTTTTAATTTTTGTGATTTAAATTAATGGTCTTTTTAAAAAAAATGACCAAGATTACAGATTTAAGGTTTGAATGCAGTTTTAGAAAGCGTCCCAACGTTTCGTTAAAAATGGGGTTTCTTCCAAATAAAATGTTAAGTTAGTTATTCATCCATCCATTGTCTTCCGCTTCATCCTATATTAGGGTCGTGGGGGGGAGGGTGAACATGCCCATCCAGGGGAGAACATTTCGGGCACTGGGCAGATACACCCAGGACAGGATGTCAATCTATCACTGAACACACTCACTCACTCAAACACACTCTATATGGGGCAATTTGGAGAACTCAATTGGCTTGATCCATGTTTTTGTGAGAGGAAACTGGAGAACCCGGAGGAAACCCACGCGGACACGGGGAGAACATAGAAATGGGGATTCGAACCGGGAATCCCTAGTGCTGAGAGGAGAACATGCTAAACCACTAAGCCACCGTGTCGCCCTAAGTTAGTTAGTATAAGTCTTATTATTAGTATTGTTGGTGTTTTGCTTTATCTTTGTTTAGCGAACCTGTTCTTATTGGAGGAAACCCACGTGGACACGGGGAGAACATGGAAACTCCACCCAGATGGGGATTCGAAGCGGGAATCCCTAGTGCNTTATCTTTGTTTAGCGAACCTGTTCTTATTGGAGGAAACCCACGTGGACACGGGGAGAACATGGAAACTCCACCCAGATGGGGATTCGAAGCGGGAATCCCTAGTGCTGAGAGGAGAACATGCTAAACCACTAAGCCACCGTGCCGCCCTTAGTTAGTTAGTATAAGTCTTATTATTGGTATTGTTGGTGTTTTGCTTTATCTTTGTTTAGCGAACCGGTTCTTATTGGAAGTTCAGAACCTGCGCCGATCGTTCCCTTTAAAGAATATAAAACACACTCTCATCTTCCTTAAACACACAGCTATTTTTAAAAATCATCATGTGTTAACACACACACACACACACACACACACACACTCACACTCACACCCACATGTATACATTATTTTTCAATTTGCATCCTAATCCTGGTCTTCATGTCATTGTCTTCTCCAGTGAATCCTCCGAAGCAAGTGACCGAGAGAGAACGGCCGAGACGGGGGTGGGGGGGGTGGGGGTTGGATGCGACAGAGGCAGCGAAGGGTTTTGTCAACCGGAAATAAATAAACTTGGCACCCTCCTTCTCCTCCACCCCTTCCATCCCGCTTTCTTGTGCCCTCCCTGTCCCCCTTTTTCTCGTCTCCGGCGAAGGCTCAGCCATGCCCTCGTTATGTCTTCCCTCGATCCCCATTCCTCTCCTCTCGCCGCGTCCTGAGTCCTCAGCGGCGGACGTGACGGTGGCCCCTCATCTATGGCAGGTCTTGCTTTAACTGTTAACTCGACGTCATGCACATGTTGTGTGTGAGCCATGCCAGAACTGATCACTTTCTCTCTAGTGGTATTAATGTAAACACACACACACACACACACACACACACACACACACATACACACACACACACACACACACACACAGGGTGTATAGATACTCAATTTGTTTCCTTGTCAGTCTCGTAATAATGGACACGATATGATCAAAATCAGGTCACCTTAACCATATTACTGTACGAGCTTATTGGACCAATCGGCATTTCAAATCCCCCCAGAGGCCAATGTCTGACCACTGAGTCACCAAACTGATTGGACCGTGGGTTTACAGACCTCACGTTTTGTACAGTTTTGGTGAAAATGGGTAAAAACTGTGTATTAAAAAAAATCATATATGTTACTTTGAAGACTCACGAGAATGTAAAGGTCTGGTATTGGGTCTTGTAGAGTTTAAAATGGGGTCAGGCAGTGGATAAAGGGTTAACTTTGAGTGGACTTGGGGCATTAAAATTTAGGTGTGATTACATAAAGCTCAAACTCAAAGTGCAGGCAACACGCCATGGGGGTAAGTTTTAAGAAACAGTTTATGGGGTTAACTTGCTATATAAGTATATATAATGTGTGTGTGTGTGTGTGTGTGTGTGTGTGTGTGTGTGTCTACATGTAGGAAAAAAATATTTATACATATATATATACATACACACACACACACACACAGACACACACACACACACACATATATATATATATATATATATATATATATATATATATATATATATATATATATATATATATATATATACATACACACACACACACACACAGACACACACACACACACACATATATATATATATATATACATACACACACACAGACACACACATATATATATATATATATATATATATATGGCGGCACGGTGGCTTAGAGGTTAGCATGTTCTCCTCTCAGCACTAGGGATTCCCGGTT